>JARYHS010000207.1:0-42278 GCA_031002005.1 Vandiemenella viatica | reverse complement strand
CAGAATGTTAACCGTTACCCCACGCTCGGTCGTTTCTCTTTTCATTGTCTTTCAGCTATTTTGTACATTAATATATTTTTCTCGGGCTTCCAGCCGTGTTAAGATGTCATATTTGCGGGAAGCCCGAGAAAAATATATTAATATTCAACGCCGTGAAAAATTACGGTCCTATTTTGTACATGTTAATGTGTCTATTTTACATATGCGCACCCATTTAACAAAAAAGTAGGCACTGCAAAGCATGGCGGGCAAAGCTAGTAATGATAAAAGGTTCGAATGTTTGTTCCAATAGAGCTGAACCGGTCTTGTTTTGTTCACAGAGTACTAAGGTACTGAATACAGGATTAATATCTAACGATCTGTCGGTGGATGGAGGGTGGCTGGTAAGCAATCCCCCGCACACACCACCAACTCACCCCGTATGACTAAGGGAGGCCCCGAAGTCTTACAAGGTGTGTCCCAGTGACCTTCAGCTATGGTTTTACACCAGGGACACACGTGTCGTGAATACTGTAGTCAGCCATCGGCTAATGAAGATTAAAGTTAGTTGCTGTATATGTGCTGACAATCTTCTTTAAGGCATCTGCTTTATTTGTAAGTAACGATCATTTATTAGTAATTTAGGAAGTATCTACAGCATTCGACAGAGTTCTTTCTTACATATCCCAATAATTATGAAATAGCTCTATTTTTATTGGTAGGGGATAAATCAGAGGAGCTGAATACTATATGTATTTTGTTGAAGTTGGTACCTCTTACCTGCATACAGCTCCCAGTAGTGTTTAGCGTAAAATGGAGCGACGTTTGGTAGTCTCGTTGTGCTATGCCCTGCACACTGTACTCGCGTGTCACAGGTCTTTGGTTTTGATGTTTTCCTGCCCACACCGGCACTTAAACTCTGGGAAGTATATCCAAGAAACTTTCCTACTCTGTTTCTTATGCTTATAAAAGGTACTACCGCTTTTTGTATTTTTCCAATTCCGGTCTCTGCTGAATTATTTATTTACGATGGAGCATATGCTCCAGTGGTAATTTGCCTTGCTTCTCGAAGCTGAAATTTTTACGGCCTATTTTATATAAAGCCAAGTACCTACCAGTTACACAGTCCCCTCCATTAAGGGGGATGAATGAAATGACAATAAATATTTATATATACCAGTTTCACACCGAGACCTATCTTTCGGGAGGACGAGGGTCAAACCTCGTTCGGCCATCCTGGTTGAGGTTTTCCGTGGTTTCCTCAACCACTCTAGGTGAATGCTGGGATGGTTCCCTACAAGGCCACCATGAAATGTAAAAAAAAAAAATTCCAGTTTCACACCGATATTGGACGAAAGCAAGTTTGCCCTCCTACCTACCATTCGGAAGCATGGGGGTCAAATCCCGTCCGGCCATGCTGTCTGTGGTTTTCCGTAGTTTTCCTGTCTGTCAATGTGAATGCTGGGATGGTTCCCTATCCTTCCATCCTCCTTCCATCCTCCTTCCCTCCGCTTTAAATTAAATCGGCTGAAAAGGGTCCCCGACTATAGGGATGCAAATCAATATCGATACATTTATCGATATTTATATCGACACCAGGCAGATATCGATATTCTAGGATATCGGCCAAATTAAGCCGATATTTGCATATATTATACTAGAAATTAGAAATAAGTATGTAAATCAAAATCAAATAATAAATTTGAGGTAGTTCATTGAAAAATATAGGTCTGCAAATGTTCAACACAACAGATCCTGAAAACAGTGGTTTGCTTAACCTTTTCCCATGAAGTGTATTCCTTGTTTGAGTGACATTGGTTCTTGCCTGTGAGAAGATGCGTTCTGATGGTACTGATGAGGCTGCTTTGAGTAAATTATTAATTGCAATTTTGAACTTATCTTATACTCGTACACCAAACATGATAATTTTAATTAATTTTACAGCAAAAAGTCTACCTTAATCTGCAAATGGCCTACCTCCCCCTTTTCATCACCCCCTTTTTCCAACAAAAAATTTCTCACTGCCCACTGTTCAGGAAAAATAAATTACACCAACTCCCCTTCTTGTAAACAAATGTAACCCATAGCGTTCTAATTTTTTGGTTTGAAACCCACTTTTATAACAGCACCCCTCCTTACGTGAAATGTACAATGTCATAAAAAGAAAAAAATTTGCTATCGAGCTAAATAAGTCAAGTTTGGTCCCTGGTACACATACATTCATTTGCAGCATTTTTTAGTTCTAAAGGTTTTTGTAGTTTTCGATACTACAGTGCGTCATATCGATATTATGGTATCGATCATGTAAAAATATCGATATAAATATCGATATTTTTGGTCAGATATTATGGGTTGACCGATATATCGTAGCAAACCTATGCTGATACCCTCCACCAGTCCGCTTACCAGGCTTTACCTTGGACGAATGAAACTTTTTTTTTAATTTCTATTGGTCAATGTTACTAATTTGGGTAGTATACTGGTTAATGTTATTAGTAGAGGTGTCAGGTCTTTATTTTTCTGTGGTAGATCGAGCCCCGTAAGCTGCTGGGTGGTAATATGGTCTGCACAGTGGGCAAGGCGAGAGAGCGGGCATTCCGGCGATAGCGAGGTATTTGCTCTCGTGTTGTCGGGGGCTGATAAGATTTTTTCCGAGTCTTTTGTGGCTCGCGCTATCTTCGCGGCAAAGGAGAGGGAGGAAGCGGCTATCGCGACGCTGCGACTATCGAAACGACAACTTCGAGACATCGACTTCACACCAGCAGTTTCCGTACAGTCTTCAATACCGCTAGGAGGAAAAAGAATGGTAGGATAGTTTTCGAAGGGTGAGGCAGAACTAATAAAGAAATTACTAGCGAAGAATCCATACAACTTATTATCTTCATCTAGGAATTTGTATAAATCTATTAAATTGTATCTAATAAGACTTTTGAAAAATTCAGTTCGCGATTTTAATGTCTAATTTCCAAATTTGGGTTTTCCATGGCTTTCCGCAAATCACTCCAGGCGAATGCTTCCTTTAAAAGGCCATGACCGGATTACTTCTCATTCATAACTGCAACGTCGATGAGGCAAATAGTATTAAAAAAAAAAAAAAAAAAAAGTTTGAAGTAGTCGAGCCAAGTTCATACGACAAAAATTGATTTTTAGACGCGTGCATAGTTAAGTTATGGGGCATCCGTAATTACGTGAGGTGTTTTTCCGGATTTCCAGACCCCCCCCCTTTTCTGGTGAATAAAGTCCCCTAGAAATCGCCATTGCAACTTGTTGAGACCTTTTTTTTTTTGGTCTCACCCTTCCAAAGCCGGTGACACCCCCACTTTTCGACGAATACCCCCATAAATGACTAAATCAATGTGGCAGTATTATATGGAAATATACTTATGAATAAAGATAGAATTTGGCGTAAAATATATACTTATTTCGATTTAAATTTATTTGTGATAAAATATCAATACCTAAATTTTACACATTTATTTTTCAACCTCCACATCCGCTTCCGCAAAAATCGCATCCGCGAATGTCGATCACTGAACATCCCATCAGTATCCGCATCTGCATAGATGACATCCGTTACAAACCTAATCGAAGTGCGATTTTTTTTTAGTTATGGCTTTACGCCTCGTCGACGGCTAAGGTCACTAGAGGCGGGATGGGACTGGGTACAAGGAACGGGAAGGAATTCCGCCATGGCCTTTTTGAAGGAAGCATCCCGGCATTCGCCTGGAGTGATTCGGGTAAAACATGGAAAACCCAAATCTGGATGCCCGGACGGGGATTCGAACCGCCGTCCTCCCGAATACGGTCTGTGTGTGACTTGTGATTTGTCTCATACATGCATCACAGGGAATTGTACGAACGGTCTGGTAAGTCAGCGGTCGCGAGTTCGGTCTAAAGAAAGCCAGGAACAATTTGCAATTCCGTGGTTCGCATTTTACGTTAAACCGTAGTTACATCCTCTACAAGGGTGAATGGCCGTGTATGGAAAATGTTACCGGAACACGCGTTCCGTAGCAATTAAAAATGAAACTAAATTACTATTCACGTGGAAAGATATCTTAAAATTGAACTTTTTGTACAATTTGGAACTCATGACTCCATACTCTGAAAAAGATAATCGCATGAAATATTTTTTGGATTTTAGTATTGGATGTTACGAAAACGGCAAATTTAATCTGTAATTTAATTATTCTCTTACTGATTCACATACGATCGAAATAATTAAGAAACCTGGGGATTCTATCATTACCGTGGTGCCGCAATTTAATGGTGAATCGTTATGTAAATCGAAAATGAGAAGTAAATTTTTTTTTCTTTATCTTGCTTAGTTCTTCAGATATTGTATCTCAAATAATATTTAGATTTAAATGCGCTCCCGACCAGAAGAAATATTTCGCCAAAACCACAACGAGCTATACGCCTTCGGGAGGACGCCGGTTCGAATCCCCGGGCATCCAGATTTGGTACTTCCATGGTTTTCTCAAATCACTCCAGGCGAATGCCGGGATGCTTCCTTCAAAAGGTCATGGCCGAATTCCTTCCCGTTCCTCGTCCGCAGGCCCATCCGGCCTCTAATGACCTCGACGTCGACGGGACTCGAAGCCATAAGTACAAAAATAAAAGTAAAAAATACATTTAAAGAAAGCTATACGTCGAATATGCACAATGGGTATTTTGTTTTCTACCTAGCGGTTGCGGTTATGTTGAAACGTGGTCTGGACAAGAAGAAAATCGTTGACAAAGGCACTTGAAATTAATAGTGCTACTTAAAATCTCTATTATTAGAAAAATTTTACTTCTGATGTCTCGAAAACTAAGCGAATATATATATAAAATGTTCTTCTCTATCGATTTGCCTCGTCGAATTACATCGGAATCCGCCTTCAAATTGCAGTGACACGATTTTGCACAGTTTAGGACTCATAACGGTGTAATGTAAATCGCATGCAATATCTTCTTGAATGAATGATTGGATATTATTGGTTTTGGAATATGATTTTTCTGTTATTAATTCAGTGAAAAAGTACATTAAACGATCGGATCAATTATAAAATCTTTTACAGCTAATAAATCTTATATATGAAGAAGATAAATATATATATATCTTAATGATCTTGAAATTGATAGTTGTTTTTTCTCAGCATTTTATTAGTTTATCGGTTGTTACTGAATAATACCAAATGAAACTGGTTTTAATGCATTTATTGCCGTACGCAGCTAGCCTCTCGTCGAGGTATCATTAACGACGAATTTTTTACAAACGCCGATAGAGCTGGAAACATGTGGCTGTAACATGCACTCGAATACTACCTTGTTCCTAGCGGTTAATTTTTCAAGAACTCTTTTGTGTTAATTATGCGTAATAAGGGCAGGCTAAGTGATCCTGAATTAGTAACCGCTCAGTAATACTGTAATTTCTGACGCATTATCCCTGTCTCCTTAAAACAAATCCCTGATAAATTTAAGGTTATTTCCACTTTCCTGTAGGAAGAAAATTCGCTTTTAACAACAGAGGCGAAATATTTACAACAACGTGTGTTTACATTCGAAAGCACATCGTTTTGCGGTGCCTTATTTAGGCTGAAATAGTTTAATTGATTACTACTTAAAATGCAGATTGCAACTATTTATACTGATTTTATTGTTGCACGCGATTACCCTCTCACCGAGGTATGAATTAATAACATCGGCGTTAATAAACCATACGTCGTTAATTATACCTCGACGACAGGCTAACCACGTACGGCAATACATGCATTAAAACCAGTTTCATTTGGCAGTATTCAGTAACAACCCAATTAACTAACAAAATGCGGAGAAAAATTTGACTACCACATTATTGAATTAAACGTATAGTTTCTCTAACTTGCTTGGAAGCAAACGAAAGCCAGAGATTACACGGATCTTCGCTGATTCCAGCTGAATACACGTTCACTTTTAAGAAATATCATCGGTTTAAGTGTTTATCGAACTGTCACCGTGTCCTATCCTGGACAATATTTTGGAATTATATTTGATAACAAGCTTAACTGGGCAGGACACATTGCACAGGTGTTAGGAATAGGATTCAAAATTCTGCACTTGTTGGAGAGAGTGATGAGGGGATGTACGAGAGAAGTAAAGGAATTGGGTTACGAAACTTTGGTAGACCATTGCTCGAATATGGTAGTGTAATATGGGACCCACATTTTGAGTATCAAATACAGGAGTTGGAGAAGGTGCAAAGAAGGGCTGCTAGATTTGTTTCTGGAAGTTACTGCAGAATGCAAACAGTGACGGATATGATAAAGGAGCTGGAATGGGATTCATTGCAAGACAGGAGGAGGATGAGGAGGGTCATGGGAGTGTACAGGGCGTATACTGGCGATGAGGCATGGGAAGATATTGGAGTAGGTATGAAAAGTAGTGCATGGAAAATATGACCCTGACCACAAGCAGGCACTGGATTTCAGGCACAAGGGTGTGGGAAGATTCTCTGTTTTAGGTAACGGTGTCAGGGATTGGAATGAGTTACCAAGGGAAATGATGAATAATTTACCAAAAACGTTGAAAGAATTTAAAGTTAAATTTGTATAGGGTAAATGTAGGCGGGTGCAGGAAAGGGGAAAGATGGGTGTGTAGGGAAATTGCCACCGGAGCCTGTGCTCCATTACAATTAAATTAAATAAAACAGTGATCATAACGTCTATTACTCTGTGAGGAGGTGAAATCTTTCACCTGGAACCACAGTTTGCAAGGATCAGAGAGTTGTTATTTGGAGCACTCCACGAACACTTTCCAGAGAGAACATTTTTCAGTGTTCTGTAAAACGAAATCCTCGTAATTTCACATGTCCGTGCGTCCCTATATAACAGTCACAATTCTTCCATATTTATACGTATAGTGTTCAAATAAATGACTTCTATCTTCTCTGTGCCATTCAGGATTGGAGTACAAAGAACAATATTAGTCTTCCAATCCAATATTCTTTCATCTTTTCACTACGTTTCTTCCTTCTCTCCTTAGACAACTTCGTAGCAGATTTCTTTCCCCCTCTGCCTTGGAATCCTTTCACACATAATACCTTCTTTCTAAAGAGCTCTCTTTCCACAATTTGCTCTTCTCTTATCTTATTTCTTTCCAAATCTTTCTTACCCTCTTGAATCCAGCTGGTTGTTGATTCCCCCCTCCCCCCCCACCCAAAGGTAAGTGAATATCTTTTTCGTTAGTCTGTTATCATTCATTCCATATATATGTCCAAAAAACAGCAATATCCTTTTCCTTATTGATTCTGTTATATTTTCTATGTTCTGGTATATTTCCTAATTACTTCTTAATTTCCACTGTTTTGTTGTTCAAACTGGACCCAAAAGATTTCTCATGATTCTTCTTTCTAGTAATTCCAGTTTATCCGATCTATAGTTCAACACTAGGCGTTCACCAGCACATAGGCATTCTGGTTTCATGACCGAGTTGTAGTGACTTATTTTAAGATTTTTTGACAAGCACTTTTTTTAAAGTGATCCCATACCCTCTTTCCATCCTGTGTATCCTTTCTTCTATGGCGGATTTGTATAATCCATTTTCCTTAATTATTTCACCCAGATATTTAAATTTGTTTACTTTCTCTATTCGTCCAATATCTGTCGTTAAAAATTTTGGAGCTCTTTTAATATTTGTAATAAATTTTTTTTTTCTACCGAAATTCTCAAACCTGTTTTGTTGCCTATTGCTTCCAAGAGACTGATTTGTGTTTTCACACTTGTAATGTTCTCTGAAAGTATAGAGAAATCGTTAGCAAATACCAGGCAATTAATTTCAACACCTTTGTTTTTTCTTCCCAAAATTATTAGTGAAATTTTGTGTTCCTGCAATTTATCATTCCAAATTCTTACAATTTTCTCTAAGACACAATTGAACAGAATGGATGACAGACCATAACCTTGCCGCATACCTGTATTTATCTTGATAGGTTTTGAGATTAGTACCACAAATTTTTCTTTTGAAACTGTGTCACATTTCACTCCAAATTCACGAATTGTGGGTGTTGTCTATTATTGACAACCACAGTAAAAAAATAGAAAAAATAAAAAATAATGCCGAATCATATTTCACCCACTCTATAATTATAGAATACTACAGTAGCACGCGAACAGCCAACCAGCTTTTCCGTTTCCGAGATGCTCGTTCCCAGATGCCGCACCCACAAACCGCTGGCCCGTAATTTAAGAGAATTTCGTGACCTGTGCGTATAAATCTGGTGCCAGATACCTGTTTAAACCTACTATGGACTTGTAGAATCCATGCCACGCCAAATCGCTGCTGTACTGCGTTCGATAGGTGGACCAATATGCTAGTAAGTAGGCGGCCATACTGTGGGTGCGCAGACTTCCGCGGTCGTCGTCAATGTAATCTTGGCTGTCCGGGTTGAACCTCGGCAATTTATCGAAACCTAACGTTTCGGCCATCATTTTGTCGCCTTCTTCAGAAGACTGTCGCGGCTGGAACTGCTGCCGCCTCTCTTCGGGAGCTATATATAGCCGGCAGCAGTTACAGCCGTGACAGTCCTCTGAAGAATGCCACAAAATGATGGCCGAAACGTTAGGTTTCTATAAATTGACGCTGTTCAACCCTGACAACCAAGATAACAGGTGGTCGTAATATTTGGCTGTGTAGAGGCGGGTTCTCCTTGAAGATATTCCTCGGTGGTATTTGGCGACCTGTGACAGTGCAGCTGCCCCGCGGATGAGGCCTAATAACCCAGACGCCGTCCACTGTCCCCGCAGCGACGTGAATTATTCGTGCCGGGTCGCGTCGCCAGATTTCTCGGCGGCGAATTCGGATGGCGCCGAAATTCAGAGGCCGTCAATATTTCAGACGGCAGAACACGTGACGCGTTGCGTAACGTAAGGAATTCCTCGTCCCGTCTTTCGCTCGCCGCTCTCCATTCTTAATGTCGACAGAGGTCTACGATGAGTCTCGTGAAATGTTTATGCCCTCGTAATGTCCCGGGGAGAACGTCCACCTACTGCCGTCCAATTCCGGTGGAACAAAAAATGGAGCATTCGAAAATGTTTACTACAGTGCTACTTGATAGCTGAAGTTAACTACAACTTCTCAAGAAAACTATACAAATATAATTGAACTGAGATTTTAGATAGGTTCACTTTGGTTCCCAGTGAGAATAGTCTGAAAGATGCGGAACAGTACGTATAGCATAAAAACCAACAGCGCCAGTCGGGCAAGGAGATGGCTTCTCGCCTTTACTTTTTAATTACCTGCTCGATAAAGTCATCCGTCAATGGCGGAAGGGAATCAGCAGCACAATATTGAAAGAGAGGTCAGACCTGGCTATAGAAATACCAATCTGACAGTTGAATGCTTGGCCCTTCCTTATGACTTGCAACTCGCTGGAGACAATCGCAGAACAAATCAATGAACTGAAGAAGTGAAAATGGGAGTTCCTCGGGGTAGCGTATTGGCACCACTGGTATTCATTATTCTAATGAGTAATTGTGTTGGTGGATTTCTATCGGTAGTTAGATTGTTTTGTAGATCCGTCTCTAAAGACCTCGCTGTTAAGAGACGTTAAGCAGTTAAAAAAAAAAATGTTTTGCAGATGAAATAATGATATATAATAGGATCAAAACGGTAGAGGACTGTAAACAGCTGCAGGGTGATCTGGACAACATACCTAGCCGCGTGAGTCAATATGGGATGAAGATAGATGCAAAGAAGAGTTAGCTAATTAGCTAAACAGATAAAAAAGAAACTAAAGGCTCATTAAGATTGTACAGAATTGCTTGTCAAAGAATTGAAACGTAAATACCCTGGCATAACTTTTTATAACAAACTTAACTGGGCAGGACACATTGGACAGGCAACAGGAAAAGGTTTCAAAGACCTTCACTTGTTGGAGAAAGTGATAAGGGGATGTACGACATAAGTAAAGGAATTGGGTTACAAAACTTTGGTAGACCATTGCTTGGATATGGTGGTGGAGTATGGGACCCACATTTTGTGTATCAAATACAGGAGTCGGAGAGAGTGCAAAAAAGGGCTGCTAGATTTGTTTCTGGAAATTACCACAGAACGCAATCATTAAGAGGTATGATAAAAGAACTGGAATGGGATTCATAGAGATAAAAGGAGGGTGAAGAGGTCATGGGAGTGTACAAGGCGTATAGTGGTGATGGGGCGTGGAAAAATATTTGCGTAAGAATTGAAAGTAATGCATGGAAGGGAAAAGATGACCATGACCAGCAAGCTGGCACTCAATTTCAGGTGCGAAGGTGTAGGAAGATCCTCTTTTTTAGGTAAACGTGTTATGGATTGGAATCAGTTACCAAGAGAACTGATGAATAATTTACCAAAAACAGTGAAACAATTTAAAGTTCAAATTACTAGAGGGCAGAAGTAGGTGGGAAAAAGAAAGGGAAAAATGGGTGTTGGAGGGAAAATGTCAGCGGAGCGTGCACCTCATCGCAATTAAATTAAATTAAAAAAGAAACAAATTTAATAGGCAGGAATCCAGATCTCCCTCGAGGAAAGATTATTAATAACAAATATTAAGTCAGCACCGAGAATGCTAGATGTAGGAGAAAGAAAAGTAAACGAACGTAGAAATTTAGAGACGTTGCAGAGTGAATAGATTACAATTCCTTTTAGAAAGAAGGCTTATATCACGGACGAGGAAATTGGAACGGCATATCCACTAACCAAAAATGTATACAAGGAGAAATACGAGAGACGATATTACTGCAGAATAATACGGTGATAGCCTCTGTATGCCACAGAACGCCTTGCTATCATATTCTTAGCGTCCGATAATATTTCACTGCTTAACTGTTTCCTTTGAGGTTTCGCTGTGTTGGATAGTTACCTAGGCTACTATTACAAGCGACGAGCAAAGATTGCGTCAATTTCTAGCAGTGTGTCAGCCATCTTGAATCACGTAGTAATTTCTGAATGCACTTGGTAACACTGTCGCGCTCTCACTTCTATGTGTGGCGCACACATCAGAAAGCAGTCGTCCTTCATTACCAGCCTCCGTCTCTCATAAACAACATTCACTGACCGACAAACAGAACCTTCAGCCGAGGGTGACCTTTGGGAATTCGCACTCGCTGAGCCCAGCGGAATAGCAACGGCGTCTGAAGCACGAAGCCAAAATCAAAACAAACTAGTAGTAACATGTGCACTGTGACACACATAACAGCACACCAAAACAAGTGTATACGTAAATATTAAAGTATTTTTTTTTTTATAACAGCAAAATGTGCATGTCTTAAAGCCTTAAAATAAGACACTATAATATAGTGGTGTAACTGGAATGTCTCTATGAAAATGAATGCCTGGTATTAAATTATAAACCGGATAAGCTTGAAGTATTGGAAAGGAGAATTATAAGGAAAATTTTGGTCCACTGAAACATACAGCACAATTGAAGTTGAGAAATAATGAGGAAATATATCATAACACGAAAAAATACCAGAATTAATCAGAAAAAGGAGAATGATATTTTTTGGACACATCTATCGCATGGATGACACCAGGCTAAAAGAATGGTATTCAAATATTTTTGGGAGAAAAAATCAACTATAACCTGGATTCCAGAGATTAAGAAAGATTTGAAACGAAATAATATCAGTGAACAAGGACGCTATGGAAAGAGAAAATTTTCGAAAGCAGGATTCCAAGGTAGGAGAAGGAAATGGCTGCAAAATATCTGAAGAGAGAAAGCACAGTGCGATAATGAAGGAGTACTAGAAAGGAAGAAAGAACAGGAGAGGAATTGAAACTGGCACGTGGTCCCTAGCTGGCCATAACGAAAACAAGAAGATGAAAGTGTTTTTATTAGGCGCATTATTTTGTACGAATGACTGTAGTAATACTACTGTTATTGGAGCATCCTTGGCAGCAGGCAGTAAAACAAACGTTAGGAGGTTACACGGTAAGAAGAAAAGCACGGACGGAAACGTAATGATGCGAGAAATGCATTTTCGGAGACGGCCCCTGTAGCTGAATGTTAAATAAACGGACTTTCAGTAGCGAGAAGTACAATTGTACTGAGGAATAAATTGGGTGCAGTATTATTGTGTAATAAGTAGTTGAACAAATGTGAAGTTTAGTGAAAATCGAAGTTGGTGAGCAAATGGCTGAATCTCTCTCAGTAAACAAGAAAAACAAGAGTGCAGTATGATTATTTCCTTTGAGGTAAAGGGAAATACTATCGGTCGAATATAGACTGAAGTTTCCATGTCAGAAATTGGATAAAGAATAACAGACGGTGAAGGGTATTATCTTTGGTAAGAGGATACAGAAAAAGCGATAAGGAGTAATGTGAAATAACTGTAAATGTACGGAAAGGCGAGTCTGGAGTAGTAATGTATGTGAATTACATTAATTGTAAAAAAATGTAGACGACGTTAGAAAGGTTCCCTAAAAATAATGAACTGACAGCAGAAACGTTACTGCCTTCAGAGAGTATGAAACACTTTACCAGCAGCTATATCATAAATCTCGAGACAAGGAACGGGAAGGAATTCGGCCATGGTCTTTTGAAGGAACTGTCCAGGCATTCGCCTGGAATGATTTCAGGAAATCATGTAAAATCAAAATCTCGGATCTAGTTTTCAAGTAGGAATGGAGCTCATTAAGTGATTTGTTGACGTTAGTCATGGCTTTGAACACTGCGACACTTAACTGTGTTTTGTCTCTTGTCCATATTTTATTTATTAGAGAAGAAAACTCTTTCGACAGTTGCGTTACTTCCAGACAGACACTTAACATAATCAATAGTTGAAAAAAAAATGCACTTACTTGTCTTTTTATCGGGGTTTGAGCTGCGTTTTTTTTTTTTTTTTTTTGGTTTGTTGATATTGCCTACGTTTCGGCATAAACCTGGGGCCTTCGTCATTGCTCCTCTCTATCTATGCGCCTAGTTTATGGATAACCATTTGATTCTCTGTTTATTTTTAACCAGCAGAGAAATAAACAGTGATCAAGATTATCCAGAAACCAGGCGGATAGATAGAGAGGAGCCCTGACGAAGGCCGCAGGTTGGTGTCGAAACGTAAGCAATATCAGGAAAAAAAAAAACGCAGCGCAAACCCCGAAAGAAAGACAAGTAAGTGCAATTTTTTCAGTAATGACGCCAGCGAAAAGCGTGAAATTTTATATACTCATTGGTTACTCGAAAGTTCGTACAGCTGAGAGTGTTACCACGGAAGTGATGAAGTAATTCCTCCCAGCGGTCTCCAGTTTCAACATTCTCAGCGTCCCAGCTAGTGATTTTATAGGTCTGTGATGTAGTTGGGAATAAGCGAAAACTCGTCCAACATTTCCACATCTTGGCTGCTGATAATAGATCCTTGTGTGATCAGTAAGCCCCGGACCGAGCGTGGTGGTGTAACGGATAGCGTTCTCGCCTCGCATTCGGGAGGACGGCGGTTCGATCCCCGTCCGGGCATCCAGATTTGGGTTTTCCATGGTTTCCCAAATCACTCCAGGCAAATGCCGGGATGCTTCCTTCAAAAGGCCATGGCCGAATTCCTTCCCATTCCTTGCCCCCATCCTTGCCCCCCATCCTATCCCGTCTCTAAAGACCTCGATGTTGAGAGACGTAAATACAAAAAAAAAAAAAAAAAAGTAAGCCCCGGATTCTTAGGTTCCAACCTATTTTCTTCCCAACCTAATATCCTCGAAATTTTAACTTTCTCTTACGTCTACTGTATAAACTAATAATATTCATAAATTTAATAGGACCTAAAATAACCTAATTCGGTTTTTAGAACCTAAAATGACCTAATTCGATGTACTGATCCAGTTCGACTGTAATTTTGTCACCTGTCTAGCTCATGGGCTGCACCAGGTAGCTGGTAGTAGAAAATTCTGGAACAGCACCCTGTAGTTAAAGAGATAATTCCTTCAGTGAATAAAATATTCCTGAAAGCGCCAAGTCGAGTCGTTACTTTCATCGATACCCCTCCTTCCTGAGCCAGTAGTGACACGATGTGGCACCTGGCTCTCAGCCGCAGTATATTATGCAGAAAACTATGAGAGCATCACGGAGGTCATTGAAACATTAGATGAAAGCGAAGCTATTGCTATAGTAAATGCGAAGAAAGTGTTGCACTCAGTACCAGCAGTACAGTAGTTGAAATATATAAAGGAAAATTTTTACAATCCAGAATTTTCAATCAAGAATTTGGAAGGAGGTACTCTACCGTTGACGAAATCACTTCAAATCATCCAAGAAGTGAGGGCAGAAGTGGCTCCTGGACCAGTTGGGGTGTCTATAGCTCAGAAGCAGGAGTCTGTTTTAGCCCGCAGTCCAGATTTCAAGTGGATGGAATACATAGACCGCGTCCAATGTGGTCTAAAGAAACAAGAATATTGCCTTGGAATCCTAAGGAAATCGCTGATACAAAGTTCACACCTCTGACCACATGTGACGTAAAGCGTAGTTTTTCCGCATTCAAGAGAATTTGAACGGAAAAAAGAGGAGGATTTACTCCTGAAAATCTGTCAAAATATTTCATTGTTCAGTGTCATATTAGAAGTTTTAAATGAGTTGTTTACCATACACAATACAGACGAAGTATTTTGAACATAATAGTGGTTTATTTTGCATATTTTAATGTGATCGACCAATGACATGTTGGAAGTTTTTAAGGAGTACTTGACATTGTGTTGTAAAGTCAACAATATTTTTAACACTATGGCAGTATATATTGCGTGTTTTAAATTTTATTTCCCTTAAAAACGTGTAAGTTCCTAAATCAGAATTTTAAAAACCTATAAAAGCCTAACACGTGAGTTGAATAAACCTAAATTTGTTTTTTTTAGAACCTAAAAATCCGGGACTTAGTGATCAGCAATGGTCCATGCGTTGACTCGACCGCCGCGTGGCAAAAACAGCATCGCCTGTTTCAGACGTTATTAGGTAGATATATTAAGTTATCGTTTTTTGGGGAAAGAGGGACAGACAGCCTGAGAGCAGGACTTATGGTCTCGTTAAACCGGCTACAGATGACCCAATGTCGGTACCAATCTTCAGGGGCAATCTGGCTGGGGCCCTGCAGGTTGCTACGTTAGTAGGCAAATTGTGTCTGCTACTCCCGATATCGGGAGATTGGCAGAGCCCGACAAACAATTTACAGATTGTCCCTACAGTCAGGGAGCAAATTGAGACGTGCGTAGCGTGATTGCAACGATTGAGACAATTTCGGCTGAGTCTGCTTGGAGCAGAGAGCGACTGCATTTCGTGCCATTAGTCATGTGTGTTGCCAAGAAAAGAGAAAGCGGTGCGGACGAATATTTTCGAAATTTATAATAATATACCCCAATTGTGGGACAAACACAACAAAAACTACATAAACCGCAAAATGCGAAAGAAGGATTTCATATTTTTTAAAATAAAAATCCGTCTTCTAACAACTGGTTTTATTTTAACTTTTCTCTACCAGACGCGTTTCGCCCTTCTGGAGTGGGGCATCGTCAGTGGCTATAAATAACATAATATTTTGATCATATTTGTGTATGCGAATCTAGTACATTAATTATATACATATATTCATGCTGTAATATTGTATCATCTGTAGGTTCAATCTGTTATAATTATTCTATATATTGTTTTCATAGTATCTATGTTCAAACATAAATTCACTTCTTAATACTAAATTATCTGTATGGTTACAAAGTTATGTACATACACTCTACTTACTAAAAATTGTAGTGGCTAGCACATGTCAGTCCAGAACAGCACCTTCCGCCTTTTTCTGCACCGTTGTGCCTTCCTACAGTTTACCATTATCTTCTTTAATATTGTTCACTTTCACTTTATTTTATTTAATTTTCTGTTAAATTGCACTTTTAACTACACCAAAATAGTTATTGTGTCTAAAGCGATTTGTTTGTTTTGTATATACAGTTATACCAACCTATTTCTGTTGTTTATTGTTTTGTGCACTCTATGTTAAATTATATCTTTTTTTTTTATTTATTTATTTATCATCTTGACAATTATTTGTGATTTGTGAGTGACTGTGTTGGTTTACATGTGTTATGGTGTTTTCTGTTGCTTTGTATAATATTTTGTTTGTTAAATTTGTGAATTCATTTAGGACCGTTTTTTCCCTGTGTAATGGCTTTGTGAATTTGATAACTTTCTTGCACTGTTAATAAGTGTTTCCTGTGGTTGTTGACTTTTAGAATTTTCATGTCTGTTTGTATAGTTGTGGGTGGGTGATTGTTATCTAATAAATGCTCGGCATATGTCGAATGGTTTGTACATTTTATGGCTCTGATGTGTTCCTTGTACCTAGTGTTGAAGTTCCTAGCTGTTTGACCTATATATATTGCTTGGCACTGTTGGCAAGTCAGTTGGTATATTCCTGACTGTTGGAATTGGTCAGTTTCAGTGTGGGTATTTAGATGGTTATGTATTGTGTTATTTGTTCTAAGTGCTATTTGAATACCTTGCTTTTTGAATATATTGCTTATCCTGTGTGTGTGTTTGTTGATGTATGACATTGTGTACCATTGTTTATTAGATTGGTTCTGGATACTGGTGTGTACTGTGTTGAGTGATATCTGTTTGTGTGCTTTGTTCATGATTTTATTATTTAGATGTTTAATTAATTTTTCTGTGTAACCATTATTCTTAGCAATTTGTACGATTGTTCTATATTCTGTGGTATACTCATTTTTAGTTAGTGGTATGTTGTTTAATCTGTGTAGCATATGTCTGAGTGCTGCTTGTTTATGGTGTTGAGGATGGTTGGATGTATTGTGTATTATGGTATCAGTGTATGTGGGTTTTCTGTAAATGCTGAATGTATGTAATTGATCTATCTTGTTAATTGTTATGTAATAAAATAAAATAAAAAAATAATAAAATCATGAACAAAGCACACAAACAGATATCACTCAACACAGTACACACCAGTATCCAGAACCAATCTAATAAACAATGGTACACAATGTCATACATCAACAAACACACACACAGGATAAGCAATATATTCAAAAAGCAAGGTATTCAAATAGCACTTAGAACAAATAAACACAATACATAACCATCTAAATACCCACACTGAAACTGACCAATTCCAACAGTCAGGAATATACCAACTGACTTGCCAACAGTGCCAAGCAATATATATAGGTTAAACAGCTAGGAACTTCAACACTAGGTACAAGGAACACATCAGAGCCATAAAATGTACAAACCATTCGACATATGCCGAGCATTTATTAGATAACAATCACCCACCCACAACTATACAAACAGACATGAAAATTCTAAAAGTCAACAACCACAGGAAACACTTATTAACAGTGCAAGAAAGTTATCAAATTCACAAAGCCATTACACAGGGAAAAACGGTCCTAAATGAATTCACAAATTTAACAAACAAAATATTATACAAAGCAACAGAAAACACCATAACACATGTAAACCAACACAGTCACTCACAAATCACAAATAATTGTCAAGATGATAAATAAATAAATAAAAAAAAAGATATAATTTAACATAGAGTGCACAAAACAATAAACAACAGAAATAGGTTGGTATAACTGTATATACAAAACAAACAAATCGCTTTAGACACAATAACTATTTTGGTGTAGTTAAAAGTGCAATTTAACAGAAAATTAAATAAAATAAAGTGAAGTGAACAATATTAAAGAAGATAATGGTAAACTGTAGGAAGGCACAACGGTGCAGAAAAAGGCGGAAGGTGCTGTTCTGGACTGACATGTGCTAGCCACTACAATTTTTTAGTAAGTAGAGTGTATGTACATAACTTTGTAACCATACAGATAATTTAGTATTAAGAAGTGAATTTATGTTTGAACATAGATACTATGAAAACAATATATAGAATAATTATAACAGATTGAACCTACAGATGATACAATATTACAGCATGAATATATGTATATAATTAATGTACTAGATTCGCATACACAAATATGATCAAAATATTATGTTATTTATAGCCACTGACGATGCCCCACTCCAGAAGGGCGAAACGCGTCTGGTAGAGAAAAGTTAAAAATAAAACCAGTTGTTAGAAGACGGATTTTTATTTTAAAAAATATTTATGCAACAACTGCGGAACATGGCCTACAACAAAGTTGAAGGATTTCATGTTTTGCTCGAAATTTACAAGGAATTGGATAACACTTGCAGTGTTCTTTCTTCTTTAATGTAGTGCTTTAGACATTTTTAGATAGCACAACATTTCTCAGGAATGATGTCTGAAAGCATTTTTGGTGAAATCGGCGAACTAAATTTCATATCTTCATAGGTTTGTATACTTGCCAAAAATTGCAAAGTAACTACTAACGGTTCTTATACTTTCACGCATTAGGGTATTTATATATATAAAGAGTCACCAAGAGGAGTATCTCTGCAAAACTTTCAGAATCTCAGAAAATTTCGGGCTCTAGGCTTCTCAAAAATGTTCGTGTAAGATACCTATTTTCTTGATAAAATCAATTTCTTCGCCGAATATCTTCTTTTTCTCTCAGTACGGGTTATTGTTAAAACGCGCGATGTCTACTTTTTGTTGCTTTGACATAAAAGGAGCTACTGTTAAGCGCTTGCAACTAGCAGTCATGCGATTACAATCTGAACTGAAATTGGGAGCGAAATTGTGATGTGTGGAGCGAAGCCCCCATATGATTGTCCTGCTGATGCCCATGCAGATTGTGACAGAAATTGGCTCGTGTGTAGCCGCCTTTATGCATTTCCCGCACATTATATCCTGAGCCGAGGAGAGGCGAGGCACCATTTGGGACTGTCGGAGTTGGCGTTTAGGTCGTGTGCGTAGACCAGCCGCGCTTAATCGCCGCGCATTTCACGGAAGGGAAGTAACGGCAACACGGAGCACCGTTCACTACGAGCAAAAATAATGGTGTAGAAATGTGTTTGCGAGAAACGACCTTCCTTCGGGAAGGTCGAGGAATATTACTAATGGTCTTCCTGCCGAGTCCTCAAGGCCTCGCACGCAGTCGCCAAGTCCTCGCCGCTCTATTGTTTCGGTGTTCACAGACAACAGCGCAATCGACAAACACACTGTGTTTCAGTGACATTATTGTTTTACGTTCTCCACTGACGTAGATTGGGCTGGGAGTCTCTGGTAGACAGACGACGCACGTTCCGTTTGAACATATTGGTAAACATGCGTACACCCACTTTGACTTACCAGTGCAATGAAATACTTTATCCACCAACCTATTTCGATCGCCATGACAAAAGAGATAACAGTAGGGAAATAAGGAGCCGCTCTGATGCTTACGTCAACTACAGTGGCGTAGCTAGATCAACAAGGGCCCCAGTGCAAAATAAAATTATTTTGGGCCCCCAAGCCAGATAGGCGACCCTTTTTCTTCTTTTAGCTCAGCCAAGTTGCTGGTAGGGGACCCCTGAGCTGTGCTTGGGGGTCCCCTTGAGCACTAGCGTATCTAGGTTCACAAGGCCCTCAGAGCTAAAAAAAAAAAAGTCGCCAATTTGCCCTGAAGGCCCGTGGGCCTCTGAATTGCGCTTGGGGGTCCTCTGGGATGCGCTTGGGGGCCCCTTCAGCAGCGCTCGGGGCCCCCTGAGCGTAAGGGCCCCGGTGCACTGCACAGCCTAGCCCTATAGCAGCTACGCCCCCGATCAACTCTTTCTTCCCTTTTGCCATTCGGGATTGGAATGCACATAGTAGAGATTAGCATTAATTCTGCCACCCGCAATTTTTTGAATACGTATGTAGATATCTGCATCAGAGTGTTTATTTTTATTTATTTTATTCTTGTGGTTTTACGCTTTGTTGACGTTAAGGTTATGAGAGGTCGGAAAGGACTGGAGGTGAGGAACGGGAAGGAATTTTGCCTTGACTCTTCGAAGGAACCATCCTGGCTTACGCCTGGAGTGGTTTGGCGAAACCACGCAAAAATGAAATAGGGACGGCCAGAAGGGGATTCGAACCAGCGTCCTTCCGAATACAAGGCTTTTCCGCTCACTCACCACGCTCGATATTACATCAGCCAGAGCTAATTTTAACGTATTATTTGTTTGTTTCTCTAAATTGGCATGTCACTAAACTTGGTAAATTTCATATCAACATTTGTCAACAAAAAATCTTTGTGCCTGCGGATCTGTTTAGAGGTGAGCTACATGGTTCTATTCTCTCTATTCGCCACTCTCTCCTTTTCCGTTCTTATACAAATTTCAGGTGCAGGTGCTATATTACGTCACTGAAATATAGCGTTTTGGAATAATATACAGCAAATTCTTCAAAAACGAGGATTCGCTTCTGAATGTTCCATGCAAGAATGAGGTTATGGTCCTTTAAGAACCAACATTGATAAAATACTCAGTTGGAAGTGCAATCGAATCAATATTTGCAAATTGTTCATTGAAACTGCTGTAAGAGAAGTCCAGTATAAATAATGGCCGGCCCGTGTAGGGTCTCAGAAACCCTTTACTGCCAAGCTAACCTAAAGAGAAAAGGAACGGGAAGGAGTTCGACCATGGCATTGTTAAGGAATCATCCCGGCCTTCACCTTGAGCTGTTTAGGGAAACCATGGAAAACCAAAATATGGATGACCGGGCGGTATTTGAAGCCACGTCCTCCCTAATAATAAGTCAGGGAGATAGCGCTCACCTAAGGCTTTATCCGAAAACCTAAGTGTGGTTGTTTTTTTTAAAGTTTCGTTTCTCTGAGATGAAGTTTGGGAGGCTGGCTGCTACAGGGTCTGAATGAAAATGGAACCATGGAAAACGGTCGTCGGGATCATCCCGAATGCTATCGCTTTTTATCTGACTCTAGGCTTGGGTGAAATTTATCGATGTATCGAACTGTCGATATTTTTTCATAAAACAATCAATACTTATAGTCGATATTTTTATCCTCGCTATATCAAAAATCGATATTTTATTTTAAATATCAATTTTAAATACCAATTCGATATTTTCGTACGAACGCAATTCAATATCCAATTTAATAAGATACTCGTATATTGGATAAATATAGTCTACTAGTGTGCGGTGGTTGGTTGAGGAAAGATTTATTGCTTATCTTTCATAATTTAAAATCACCACGTTCCACTACTTTCTGAAATCATATATACTAATTTCGGGAAACAGAGATCAAACCATTACCTCTTTTTTTAACATCTGAAAATGACCCTGAAATTGTGATTTATTCAGTACTCGTAAATGCTTACAGACAGAGGTATATTTATCTGTCTGTTCAAAAGAAAACCAACGCAATACCTCGCCCGGCCGTTGCGAAATAGCAAACAAACAATTATCCAGAAACTAATATGTGTGTTTTCCAGAAAGTAGTGAAAGGTGGTGATTTTAGATAATGAACAAATAAATCTTTCCCCAACCAACCATCGCACTACAATATGTACATATCCGTTCTTGTCTTTATAAAGTGTATTCGTGGTAATTTAACAGCTTTTCATTAACGGTTAGGAGGTTTATAAAAAGCTGTTAAATCTTAATAGGTTTACATTAAAGTCATATTTTATTGTCTGAATGTTAACGATTAGGTTAATTTTAGAGTTGAAGAATATTGATTAAGCATTCGTGTTGCGATATTGAGGGTTGACATAAATTTGCAGGTTCTGTTTTTCTTTTCATTTGATGAATAACATGTTAATGCGTCGACGAAAGACTTGTTATGCCAAGCCTCTTCTGAGTCGTCCGAAAGAGTGGCTTCTGCAGTTAACTTGGAGGCACCAGACAACAGAAGTAGATCAACAGGAGAACACATAAAACAGAGGTCTTTTGATGTCTAAATCAGACAAATAGTGGTTTGATAGATTGTGAAACTAGATAAATTATTAAAAAATTTCAATAATTTCTGCAAGTATCTTTAATTTTCTTAATTTTTTATATATTTTGGGAATATTTTAAGGTAATTACTGGTTTCATGAAAAAATATCGATATATCGACATATCGATATTTTTGTAGTTATATATCGGTACTGTTTGCAAATATCGATTTGATATTTATTGAAATATTTTTTCATTTGCCTGTTACTACCTGACTCCCTGCCTTTTAAGCCTTCTTAACCTAGAGGGAGGAAAGGGGGATATAAGTCGGCTGTGGCTTTGTAGGGAACCATCCAGGCAATCACATGGAGTGACTGAGGGAAACCACAGAAAACCCGCAGTCTGGATGGCCGGACGGGTTTCGGCCCCGTCCTTCCTAATATTAGGCAGGAGGGCGAATTTGCTCTCCTCCTAACTCGGAATCGAAAAACTTGTAGGATTGGATTTTGTTATGTTATCCCAGTAAGCTTTTTAACTGTGAGAAATAATTAAATTTTCTTAATTTTCACTAATCAAATGATGAATTAGTAAAATAAGTGATTATAATGATTTGATATTGTATTGTAACTTGCAATGAAAATGTGTGCGAAGTTACAGGTCAATGAGAGAGTGGCAACTTGGTCAAACTTCGATTGCATGATTTCCAACATTAAACAGAGACATTAAATTGATATGGGCGTGGTAAAAAATCTGACCAGCCAATCAGATCAGGGAGACGGGATGAGTGGCACTGTCGCATCACTATTTACAGTGGCCAGCGGGCTGCAGTTTCCCGGAATAGTTCGCCGCTATTTGCCGGAGCGTCCGCACGTGCCGTCTTGGCGCTCACGCGAAGAAGGACCCCGCTCGCGTGTCGGCGTATTGACGGTTCCGGGAAGTGTATTTTGTCCCGGCCGCCATCAAAAATGCACAGTGTTTTACGTGGAACTCGCAGATTGGGCGCGCGCTTTCCGCTGCCCTTTGCGAACGCAGTACCACTTCCGGGAATTAGGCCTCACAGATAACCAACCACCACACGACAGCCCGTGCCGTCTTCCACAGAATCGACGCTTCCAGTTGCTTGCACCGTGCCTGCTGCCTGAGAGATAACATTCCGGGGAATACTTAAAATCTATAACTTTATAAGCAATAGAAACAAATATATCCGATTTAATACTTTTTTACTTCTTAAATTATAAAATTTTAAAAGGGGTAGTGCGGGAACTTTTTGTTTGACTGAAGGCGATCGTAATAAATGAAACTTTGGGAGCCCTTTTATATGGGATATCATAGCTATTAGGAACCAGAGAGAATTAAGAATGCAATACCACCATCAACTATTCCGCACAGTGAGGATATAAATTGTAATCACAGTAAAGTATGTGGTGTGACGTATATTAGGAACAGCAGATATCCCAGAATCGGCCTCTGAGGGCCCCATATTCAGCCTACCTGACATTCGGCAGGACGGGGGTACATCCCGTCCGGCCATCCCGACTCAGTCACTCCAGGCGAATGCTACAAGGCCGTCTGCCACTGTGTCTTATTTATATTAAGCCGTGAGGTATCCTTCGATTGGCTAAGACAAAAGTCAAAAAACTATAGAAAATAAACCACACTGAAATGTTGTAGTATTGTGTGTATGCTGATGTATCATTAGAGTATCATTTGCAATGATTTCAATAAATTTCTTACTGGCGGCTCTTTTGATGATATGCTAGTATCGTGTGCATATATATTCGCTGTCATCTTATATACGTGGGAGATGATTGATGTAGATTAGGAACAGAAGACGATCAAGAAATGATTCCTGAGGGACACCATATTTAACAATTCCACATTCGAATTTACAAATTAAAATTACTGTGTCTTTTTTGTATTAACCAGTGAGGTACCCTTCAAATGCCAAAGATGAAAATAAAAAAACTATGGAAAATAAACCAGATTGAACTCTTAACTGTTGAAATGCATGGCTGCCGATGTATCTTTAGAGTATCATTTGCAATGTTTTCAATATTTTATATTCATGGGCCTTTTAAATATATGCTAGTATCATCTGAATGTATTTTCATCATCATGTGATATACGTGGGAGATCATTGATGTAAATTAGGAACAGAAGAGGACCAAGAAATGATTCCTGAGGGACTATTCCACACTCAAGTTTACAAAACAAAATGGCTGTGTCTTATTTATATCAACCAGTGAGGTACCCTTCAATTAACGAAGGCATAGGTCAGAAAACTGTGAAAAATAAACTAGATTGAAGTCTTAACTGTTGTAATGCTTGGCTGTTGGTGTATCTTTAGCCATCATTTGCAATGTTTTCAATAATTTTACTGACGGGCCTTTTAAATATATGCTAGTATCATCTGTATGTATTTTTACTATCTTCTGATATGCGTAGGAGATCATTCATGTAAATTAGAAACAGAAGAGGAACAAGAAATGATCCCTGAGGGACATCATGTTTAACCGTTTCCCATGCTGAGCTTAGGAATTAATTCGACTTTGGTTTGTGTGTGTTGAGGTGCCCCTGACGCGTAGAGAGAGGAGTTTGTGACCTGCGGCTGGAGTTGGGTGACTGCCGATGTGTGAGTTACGCCTGGCCCCACCCGCGGAGTCGTCGTCGTTTTTATCTCTGCTTTTTTTTCTTTCCTCCTTCCCGCCTGCTCCAGACCCCTCCACCGCGTCCAGGAGATTTGCTTGGCTTGCGTCTGTCAACTATCACAATAACCAAAGTTCACCGGGTACAAAGTCTGTACTGTGTCTTGCGCCGATAAAAAACGGCCTGGCAGGACTGCAGTGGCAGGTGGCGGGACCAAACACTCTAGCCAATCAGAACAGAAACAGCTTAATTTTAAATGCAACGCAGCATACATCCGTTTGCTATTTTCCCCAAACACCGGATTTTCCATTTTTTAACCTAAAATTCTAGCGTGATTGGTACAAGGAATTTAAGCCACAATTTCTTGATATCAATTTCTTTTTAATATAAATTCATGTCTATCGTCTGAATATATGTATAAACAGTATAAGTCGGTGCTGAGTATTTTTTCTTAGCAATTCAACATTGAACGTATTAGTATAAATCAATTCGCATTTTATACGGTCTGTAAAAGGAGTACAATTGAAGTTATACAATAATTATGAATTATATCCTTGTACGTATCAAGATAGAATTCTTGAAATACAATTTTGATACTCACTGCGTTTTCCCTTTATTATTTTCAGTTTTAAATTTTTTCAGCGTATTTAATAAGTCATGTAATACTCCCCTACGTAATTTATTACCATCACTCTCTCATTCCTACAAAATAATTTTTTTGCAGACCTGAAGCAGCTGGGAATCGAATGCCGAAACGACCAAAATGTTCCTGAATGGGCCAGGAAGTTACTATAATGTTCCAGAAACCAGATGCGGTAGTCCAGAATATTCTGGAGCATTCTGGAATGTACCTGTTTCCTGTTGTATTGAGGATACGTCCCAGCTCAGTGGGATATACGCTCGTATATATATATATATATATATGTGATGACGAAACACATGCGTCAGTATACTTTTGAAAATCGATTAGAGCGGATCAAGGAAAAGTGAAAGTGGTAGAAAATCCCAGGCTGGAAGTGTTCAGGGTGACGGAGATTCTTTATTTCTAACATTAATGTGGTTACACGCATTTTTAAAATATTTATTAACGTTTCTCTGGAAGCCAACGGAGTAATACTATTACAAGATTTCGGCGACATAAACCTCCGTCGCCATCTTCAGGTGTAGTGGCAAGACTGCAGAGCGCGTTGCTGGAAAGCTCTGGGCAAACTTCAAGTCTTACTAGCTTGGTTTCTCGAGAAACATTCGTAAATATACAAAACGCCGAGAAAGACCTCGCATTCGGGAGGACGGCGGTTCGAATCCTCGTCCGGGCATCCAGATTTGGGTTTCGAATGGTTTCCCGAAATCCGTCCAGGCGAATGCTTGGATGCTTCCATCAGAAAGGCCATGGCAGAATTCCTTTCCGCACCTTGTCCGCAGTGTTTTCTCGTCTCTTATGTCTCCGACTTCGACGAGGCGTAAAGCAATACGAAAAAAAAAAATCATTCATTTAGTTATTAAATTTCTCATCGTAGTGTTGGTATTAGGTATTAGGGAGCGTCCAGAAATTACGTGAGGTGAAATAGGGGGGGAGGGGTTCCGGCGATATCTGAACAAGAGGGAGGGTTTCAACGGAAATCTCACATGAGGTTTTGGAAATTTTTGTTGGACTGTAGAGCTAAAAAGACAGGCAAGTCGATTTTAGGGGGGGTTTTCGTCGAAAAGTGGGGGTGTAACCGGATTTGGTAGGGTGAGACCTAAAAAAAAAAGTCTTAAAAGGTTGCGAGGGTGATTTCTAGGGGACTTTATCTCACCAGAAGGGGAGGGGGGAGGAGGTTCCTGAAAAACACCTCACGTAATTCATGGATGCCCCCTTACCGGGAGGTGGTGAACATCTTCCCCGGTGCTACTGGTTCAGCAGCGTTAGATTCTTATAACGTCGGAATGTGACATATGAAATGTCCCCCATGAAAGTAGTTTCAGTTTGCGATTGCGGTTCTACATTCAAGATAAACTTCAACATTTCTTCTTTTGGCTGTTGTGTTGTTATGGTGAGTGAATGGTATTGGCGGAACAAGGACATCTACAGCGTGACGCAACTTCCGCCTAAACCGGTCGACGGCAGAGCCCTCTCTGAATCAGTCGAGAGTTTTCACTTTAGCTGCGACCACAGGAACTCAAAGTCGAGAACCATGATCAGCACGCAGCCTGCTAGAGTCATGACCCCACGCAGAGCTTGGACAGTCTCCTCCAGGCAGAACGCTTTGGGCGACTCTCTCTGCGAGCTAACGCTCTACTACTTGTCTCCTTAACCTGTTGCTAAGTTCTCAATTCCCGTTTTCGTACATCTTTTCACAGAACAACATAGCCGACAAAATCAACGCAGTTATCTTGTCGGAGACAGCTTTGACATTCATAAATCGTCAGATGTTGGTTGCACTATGGGATGATGATAAATGCAAAGAAAAGTTCAGCTTATTACATACACATATAAAAAAACTAAAGGTTGATTATAAGAAGGGGAAGGAATTGCTTGTTGCAGATCTGAAATGTGAACATCTTGTCATTACATTTGATAACAAGCTTAACTGGGCAGAGCACATTGGGCAGGTGGTAGGAAAAGGTTTCAACATCCTGCACTTGTTGGAGAGAGTGATGAGGGTATATACGAGAAAAATAAAGGAATTTGGTTACAAAACTTTGGTTAGACCATTGCTTGAATGTGATAGTGTAGTATGGGACCCTCATTTTACGTATCAAATACAGGAGTTGGAGAGGGTGCAAAAAATGGCTGTTAGATTTGTTTCCGGAAATTATCGCAGAATGCAATCAGTAAGAGATATGATAGAAGAGCTGGAATGGGATTCATTGCAAGACAGGATGAGGATGAAGAGGGACATGGGAGTGTACAAGGCGTATACTGCTGATGAGGCGTGGAAAGATATTGATGTAAGAATTAAAAGTAATGCATGGAAGGGAAAAGATGACCACGACCCCAAAATGGCACTTGACTTCAGGCACAAGGGTGTAGGAAGATTTTCGTTCTTAGGTAAAGGGTCAGGGATTGCAATAACTTACCTTGGAATAATTTACCAAAAGCTTTGTAATAGTTTAAAGTTGATATTCGTAGAGTAAAATATTAGCTGGGTACAGGAAAGGAGAAAGTGAATGTTTAGGGAACTGCCACCTTAGCGTGTACTCCATCGCAATTAAATTAAATTTTAAAAAATTGAATCCCAGTATTAAGTTCCTTTAAAAAAAATCTTTGTGCGATCACGTAAAACTACGTCCATTCGTTTACGAATTAAACGATTCACTATTTAATTTTTGTCATGAGGTACAATTTAAACATTTCCGCTAAGATGGTAAGTGCTTGTCTGCGTAGAACCTGCCGCAACTAGGTATTTCCAGCGTTTGAGGCACGGTCGTTCTCGGCTCCACTGCGCATGCGCCAACAGTCCGACAACGGGGGTGCGGTGGCTCTGGGCTGCTGGTTGCGTACCAGCCCCTGCGCCTTCAACCCCCGACCAAGCAACCCTCGACATGCAATGTCGAGCCCGGTGAACGATTGGCATTATTCTGTTTTGCAATCGTAAATAAACTTTCCAACTGCAGGGAGAAATCAATATTTAATCCGTAATCATCGCGTGCTATTTCTTCTACAGTCGCTTCTCAAAATAAGAAATTGTTATTTAAGGGGAGTCGGAGGTGGTCAAATCCCCAAAAAAAGTGTTTTGGTACCAAACACAGGATGGCGCAGGATAGTAAGGGATGGAGGATTTCGTGAAATCAATCGAGAGACTGATGACCCCCTTAAAAAAATATTTTGATCCTTCCTCTCCATGGAAAACTTTGATTTAGCTTTAAATTCGACCCAGTAGTGGAGTTGTTACTATTTTTATATGCGTAATACTATAGTGGTGGAATGTACTGGCAAACTTTGGAAGCCATTTCCCGTAAATTAGATTTATTTTTTTTAACTAAAGCAACATTTAAAAAAAAAAGTAGACTACTGATGAGGCGTCCACGCCTCATCACAGAACGGTGAGGTCGGAGGCTTGCCCGCTCTGTAAAGCAGGATAGGGGGTGATCTGTGGTAGAATCGCAATTCTTGTGCTCTCAAACACTTCTGGAAGCACCAGCATTGTAGTCCGCTGTCATATCTGCCACAGATCGCCGCCTATGCTGCTTTACAGAGCGGGCAAGCCTCCGACCTCCACGTTCTGTGATGAGGCGTGGACGTCCACCACCTTGTCGCCCAGTCGTGGTTTCACCGTCCTTCAACCACTCTGCATAGCAGTAGCACGCGAACAGCCGACCAGCCTCGCCGTTTCCAAGTCGCCGCGCCCTCAAACCAGCGGACCGTAATTTAAGGGAATTGCGTGACCTGTACGTAGACATATTGTTCCAGACAACTCCGGAAGCATAACAAGGGCTTTTCGAATCCATAGCTTCCAGAATTGCTGCTGTTTTTGCGCTCCGAATATAGACCAAGACACTAATAAGCAGGTGGTTATAATGTTTTGTGCTGATCAGTGTGTATCATAAAATAATTTTTATTTGATCCAAATAAAAAATCTATTTTGCTGATGTCTCTCGCATCCTATTAGGAGGTTATCTGATAATTTGGTCCAAGTTGTTCTGGTGTTCAGTAAACACAAACTAAAGACCAAGGTTCCATGCAACACTCTATAATATAATTTTTATTTGTATGCCAGAATTGAAGTTTCACTTGTTGTGCGTGTTCACACTAATACAGGCAGCAGTTTTTATATTGTTGAAGTCAGTCAGACGTGTAATTTTGCACCCTCGTCGAGTTGAATGCTGTTTGCGGCTGGTAATGGATATTAAAATGAGGGGTGGGAACGGGGTGACCACGTCAGTCACTTGTCGGTCGGAGGGGATGCTGGACAATGCGGGGTGGTCTCCCCTCACCCCGGGATGTGGGTCAGCAGTCAGTTATGAGTGATACACGCGGGGTGCAGGTAAGTAATAACACACATCTCCACTCTCCATCAGTCATACTGCCCGCTACGTTTATTACGAATGAATGGATCTTAATTTATTTACATTTTGTCCACATACAGTGTACTACCAACCTGAGGCTATAGTAAGGTACTTTATTTATTTTCTCCCAGACATTCCCGATGCGTTAGGTCGTAGCCGACCTCTGTTCATCTTACTTGAGTCTCCTGAGTTATGGTTTTGATTGGAGGACCGCAGATCTTGTCGCGTCCGTCAATCTTCTCTGTTGTTCATGTTGTTTTCCGTGAGGTTAAGTCTTAACAGATCCCTTCTTGTTCCTTTTTAAACATCCTGTTGTGTTTTTTTTTTTTTAATTTAGACATGAAGTTAAATAAAATTTTGTAGGTGAACCTATAGCTGACCACTCTTGGATTTTTTTTCTGTCACCGAATGGTTTGATGTAATCCTCCATCCCTTCCTTTCTTGCTCTGACCCCTTTGTCGCGACATATACCTTACAACCGACGTCGTCATTTACCTGCTTCGTATATTATAATCTCTGTCTTCCTCTACTATTTTTACCTTCAACTGTTTCATCCGATAACAAAATAACACCACATTTCAAAAACTTCAATTTTTTTTTTCGCTACCATAATGTGCTGTGCTCCATACATAAAGTTTTAAAAAGTTCTTTCTAAGGCTTAGAATAATATTCGAAACTAAAAAATTTCTCTTTTTCGTGAAGGCGCTTTCTGCTAGTGTTATTCTGCTGTTAACATCATTCCTGCTTCTGTCATCAGTTGAAATTTTACTTTGTAAGTAACAGAATGCAGTTACTTCTTCTATTGCACACGATCCTATATTTATGTTTAATTTACTGTTGTCATTTTAGTTTTTGCTACATTTCATCACTTTTGTCTTGCTTTGATTCAGTTACTTCTTAAAATTTTCAGTCTATTATTCTGTGTAAATATTCACAAAAAAAAAATATTGTTCTTTTTCTTATTGTGTTTGTAATTACTTCTATTTTCTTACGTAAATCTTCATTTTTCCTCGTTATGTTCATTAGAAGTTATCTTTGCTGTTTTGTGAGCCAATAGTTTTACTTTCTTTCTTTTCTGGTGCTCCTTGCTCCTCTCTTTTATTGTGCCCTGCATTATGGTCCAATCTTGTAACTGTTGCATAATGTTCAATTTTTGCCCACGAATGATATTTTTAGTCATAGGTTTTTGGGTGAGTGATTGGTCAATTAATGATTGTTTTATTTCATTCGATTTCTCCACAATGTTTGAATTTATCAACCTGTCCGATCTTTTGCTGTTGTATTTATATTCATTTTTCTGCATTGTGTCTATGCGCAACATATTTAGTTTTGTCGTGTGAGATTTTTAATCCTATTTCATCTGCAATTTCCTGGAGAATTATTGAAGCATTTATTTACTTTTTGGAAAATACTACAGCATCGTCGACAAAAGTGAGACATGTTATTACAAATTCTCCTCTTCCTTATTCGAGAAGTATTACTTCGAAGTTATACCTCGTGGTGTTTCCTTTATATATAGTCCTGTATGATTTCATCTACTACCAAATTGAAATGTGAAATTGATGTGTTATGAATACAAATATTAATGCGAGAGACATTAGGAATACTGAACATGCCGAGTTGCTGAAGTTCGGAGGACAGTCACGGCTGACCAAAGATCTTTACATAGAGATATTCATCATATGAGAGTTTAACAGAAATAAAACAAGCACCAAAGGAGACTTTTTTAACCGACTTCAAAAAAAGGAGGAGGTTCTCAATTCGTCTGTATTTTTTTTTTTTTTGTATGTATGTTCAGCCATATCTTCGACAATTTTGAACCGATTTAAATGAAATTTTTTTAGTGGATAGGGTATACCTCCAAAGTGGTCCCATATGAATTTCATTGAGAAACCACCCCATCAACCCCCTTCAACCCCATAATTTTTATACAAATCCATATTTTTTATTCGATCTCGTTGAAACTTTGGACATATATAGCCAAAAATCAAGAGAAAAATACTGTCAACTTTTGGTTTAAAAAAACTGAACCCCTCTCCCCCTATCCCCCCCCTTGATTTTTGCCATTTTTCTTTATTTGTATGTATGTTCAGCGATATCTTCGCCAATTTTGAACCGATTTAAATGAAATTTTTTTAGTGGATAGGGTATACCTCCAAAGTGGTCCCATATGAATTTCATTGACAAATCACCCCTTCTACCCCCCTCCGCCCCCTAATTTTTATACAAATCCACATTCTTTATTCGATCTCGATGAAACTTTGGACATATATAGCCAAAAATAAAGAGAAAAATACTGTCAACTTTTGGTTTAAGAAAATTGAACCCCTCTCCCCCTATCCACCCCCTTAATTTTTGCCAATTTTCTTTATTCAAAGCTACAGTCGACATCATTTAACTGATCTCCATTAAAATTGGCAATTAAATGTAGGGTATACTCCAAAGTGGTCTCATATGAATTTCATTGAGAAACCACCCCTTCTACCCCCCTCCGCACCCTAATTTTTATAAAAATCCACATTTTTTATTCGATCTCGATGAAACTTTGGACATATATAGCCAAAAATAAAGAGAAAAATACTGCCAACTTTTGGTTTAAAAAAATTGAACCCCTCTCCCCCTATCCACCCCCTTAATTTTTGCCAATTTTCTTTATTCAAAGCTACAGTCGACACCATTTAACTGATCACCATTAAAGTTGGCAATTACATGTAGTTTTTCATGGAGAAAGATTCTGACCAAAAAAATCAAAATAAAAAAACCACCCTCTCCCATTTACACCCCTTAATTTTATAGAAACCTACATTTCTTATCTGATTTTTACTGAACTTTGCCCATGTATACTTTAATCAAAGAGAAAAATCCTGTCAATATTTAGTCTTCCAAAGTTCAATTCCCCCCCCCCTTCTTCCACCCCTTTAATTATTGTCAATGTTATTCATAAAAAGCTACACTCAACACCGTTTGACCGATTATCATCAAAGTTGGCATATACATGTAATTTTTCATGGAGTAACTGACCAAAAAATAAATTAAAAAACCACCCCTCTCCCCTTTACGTATAGTAAAAAATAAAGAGAAAAATACTGTCAACTTTTGGTTTGAAACAATTGAAGCCCTCTCCCCCTATCCACCCTCTAAATTTTTACCAATGTTATTTATACAATGCTAGTCGACACATTTAACTGGTCTCCATTAAGGTTGGCATATACATGTAATTTTTCATGGAGAAGGTTTCTGACCAACAAAAATTAAATTAATGAATAAACCACCCCATGTCTCCCTTTACACCCCTTAATTTCATGGAAATCTACATTTCTTATCTGATTTTTATTGAACTTTGCCCATGTATACTTTAAAACAAAGAGAAAAATCCTGTCAATATTAACTTTTTTCAATGTTCTTTATAAAAAGCTACAGTCGCAATCGTTTGACCGATTACCATGAAAGTTGATGCTTATATGTTTTTTTTTACGAAGAAGGTGTCTGACCAAAAGATCTAAAAACCACCCCCTCTCCCCATTAAACTGCTTAATTTTTATACACAACCTCAGTTTTTATCCAGTTTAGACAGAACTTAGCAAATTTTTACTATAAAACAAAGAGAAAAATGATGCCAACTCTTGGTTTGCAAAAAATGAACCCCTCTCCCCTTTTCCACCCCCTCGATTTTTGTCAATTTCTTTTTAGAAAGCTACAGTCGACATCATTTGACCGATCTTTATTAAAGTTGGCACAAATATATGTAATTTTTTTATGGATAAGATCTCTGACCAAAAAATAAAAAAAACTACCCTAGCTCCCCATCCCTTAATATTTATATGAAACCCACATTTTGATTCGAATCGGTGGAACTTCGCATGTGTATACTTTAAAACAAATAGAAAAAGAAAAATACTGTCCACATAACTTTCACAAAAATGCAAACCCTATCCCCCTTTCTACCCCATTAATTACTGTTTTTTATACAAAACTACCGTTTCTTTCTGGTTTTGAAGGAAGTATGCACATGTATACTGCAAAACAAACAGAAATATACTGTCTACATTTGGTTTCGAGAGTCCAAACCCCGCTCCTTCCTTTCCATCATTTAATCTACAGTTTCTTTCCGATTCTGAAGGAAATTTGCACACATATACTTTAAAACATACAGAACAATTTTGTTTAAATTAGGTTGCTTAATTGTTTTTTTTTATACATACCTACAGATTTATCTGATATCAATAGAAATTTACACACGTATACTTTAAATCAATCAGAAAAGGCAGTCTACATTTGGTATACAAAAGCTCACTCCCTCTTCCCCTTTACCATCACCCCTTTTAATTTCCAATGTTCTTTACAAAATATCCACAGTTTTAAATTCCGTCAAAATCAATTAAGCCATTTTTAAGTCATGGCTTAATATTTATAAAATAAATGTGTCGTAATGTCTCAACATGTACTTCAGATTTCAACTTTGATCCCAAGCTTTCATCAATTAAAAATCTATATTTTTTGTGTGATGCCGGAGCAAATAGATATATTCCAGAGAGATTTCTGTATGTGGTATGTATTAATGCCCAGATGTTACATGTTTCGGTTATCGAGCAGCAGCTTTAACAGATGTTATGTTAAGATCGAAACATAGCCTGACATTCCTTAACAGAACGCCCAATTCACCCCGTTCTGGAAGTGGTTGTGGTATATAAAGACAAAATTCTTCTTTGAAAGCAAGTGCTTTGATCTCTGAGCTACCAGGAAGTTCGCAAAATGGGAACTGCTGCGGCATATTTAAAATACTAAACGAAGTATAATACCACTAAAAATTTAAAAATAAAATAATTGTTTAAAAAAACATAAACACCGCCTTCAAAAAAAAGCACTAAAAATTTTAAAATAACTTTATACCTTGCTTAGGAAAAAGTAAATCTAAATAGACAACATTTTACATTACTTTCATTGAAATTTTGACATTAATTAGTTATTTTTGGAGTCGGTGCCAGCGAAAGCAAGAAAAACAAAAAGATAAAAACAATAAGGAATAACAATAATACTTAAAAAATCATGTTACTGCTTACCTACAATTAATGCTAGAAACATGTTTCAACAAAACTGAAACATACAGATGATACGCCGATATTATACTCTGTAAATCGTTTACTTCATGATGCACTGAAGCTCCAGAGATATTCTTGGATGACCAATAAGGCTAAGCCACAGATTGAAATACTATTAATTAGTTTCCCTAAGATGTCTCCCACAGTAACACAATCTGCCTCACAACATGCTGTAAAATATTGGGAATTTTTGTTCGTACTACCCGTTTCGCCTCTAACGCCAAAAAAGAAGTTCAGTAATTAGATCTTCGCGATGTGACAGCTGGCACCGACTCCAAAAATAACTAATTAATGTCAAAATTTCAATGAAAGTAATGTAAAATGTTGTCTATTTAGATTTACTTTTTCCTAAGCAAGGTATAAAGTTATTTTAAAATTTTTAGTGCTTTTTTGAAGGCGGTGTTTATGTTTTTTTAAACAATTATTTTATTTTAACCAGATATGTGACGTTTCTCTGCAGCGTGATTAAATGTGTGATGACTTATATATTGATGTGAGTAATCTCTTGGTATAGTGAAATGTCGACTGTATGGTAGGTGTACCACTTCCGGCAATTCGGAACTATTTTTTTGCCGCGCTAATACAAGTGGACAAAGGGAAAGTAGTAATTTCTAAATGCATTTGTTGAAAACATACTTCATATATGATGTTTCTCGTGTCCCAACTGTTATATTTCCCCTATTATTGGTTCAGGGATCATATCAACCTATCCAATTTTCGATTAAAATTTGCGGTTTTTTCCTGTGATATTACACTTTTTTATTTAATTAGCAGAAAAATACTTAGATTAGGAACATATCTTTCATATTTATTACATTAGTATGTATGCTTAAGAGAATACTACTGCCGGTATAATGTACTTCATAATAAACAAACATCCTAATAATTAAAGGTATTTCAAAAGCGAAATTCGAAACGGGAAACACAAACATTAGATTTTTTTTTTGATTTTTTTATTTTTTTTTATTTTTTTATTTTTTTTTATTTTTTTGCAGCATGAGATGAAGAAATATTTTTCTTGTCTCACTTTTGGTTGATAACAAAGTAGACAGTTTTATCTGTTCCATTTGCAGCTATGTACTATAAGGAATGCTGACTTTTATTAGGCGTGTTATTACCTTTCTCACAGTCTTTGGAAAAGTAAAAACGCATCCAAAAAACAGTAGTTCCATAACGTTAAATCTATCCGTGGGAGTAGTTTATGTCGCGATGCATGAGGTCACAACGTGACATAGTGGTTATGAAAGTTGCTTGAATAACTGATAACTAAATTCCTCGTGCCTTTGGCTGTGACAAAAAGGTTCAGTTTTCCTTATGGTCCAGGCCGAATTTCAGCCTAACCACAATCTCCGCTAATATCGACGTTACAAATTCAAAGCCTCAATCACACGCGCATTGATGCAATCATTTTATCTTAAGTTAGCAATGTCGTGTATCGCGACGTAAACATGAAACCCATCCCTTACTTTGTTTTTTGAGTGTCTTTTGTTTGTGATGTTTATTTTATTTTGTGCTTGATGCGCTGTATATGTTTTAAATTACACTGAATAAGCCAGTTTGAAGGGACAGATAATTCATTTCTAAGGTTCAGTTTCATAAAAATTCTATACCACGTTTATTTTTATTTTTTTCCTAGCACATGGTCTAGAAGCTTCAACCACCTTAATATCGTAGTGCTAAATCTCTTGTTTCTGCTGTCAGGAATTCCTCCAATATATCTGTTGTTAATTATTATTATTAATTTAATTGCGATGGAACACACGCTACGTCGGCAATTCTCTGTCACCAAATTACCCCCTTTTATTTTATTTTTAATTATCTTCTATAATTTGCATGTTAAATTCCTCCCCCAGCTACTTTTACAAATTACGAATTTTAAATTCTTTCAGCGTTTTTGGTGAATTAATCACATCTTGTTAATTTTTTTCAATCCCTGACACCCTTATCCAAAAACATTTCCACTCCTTTATGCATAAAATCGAGTGCCAGCTCGTGGTCATGGTCATCTTTTCCCTTCAATGCACTATTCCTAATTTTTCTAAGTCCTGCTATTATTTCCACAAACAAATCTAGCTGCTCTTCTCCAACTCTTGTATTTGATACCCAAAATGTGATTCCCAACCTACACCGGCATAGTTCAATCAATGGTCTGACCGAAGTTTCTTAAACCAACTCCCTAACTTTTCTGGTACATGCCCTCATCACTCTCTCCAAGAATGCAAAAATTGAAACCTTTTCCTACCACCTGTCCAATGTGTCCTGCCCAGTTAAGCTTGTTATCAAATGTAATGCCGAGATATTTACATTTCAAGTCTTTAGGAAGCAATTCTTTCCCCACCTTATATTGATAATTAACGTTTTGTTTTTTATTTGTGTATCTAATAAGCTTACTCTTCTTTGCATTTATCTTCATCCCATGTTTACCAACCAAACTAGATATCCTGTCCAGATCACCCTGCAGCCGTCTAAGGGACTGGTCGGCATGGAATGAAGATAAATGCCGAGAAACTCAGCTTATGAGCTAAACAGCTCGGGGGGGGGGGGGGAGCCTTAAGTTCGCAAACAAATGAATCTTTTTATAATTTTCCGCAGTGACGTGTACAAATCGTGGAACAAACAACATTTTCAGGTTGCCGGCAAGTGTCCCGTAACTCTCTCTCTATGTTTTATTCTTCTCTCTCTTTAGATGGGCCCAATATACGTCTGAGGATTCCATTTCATGAAGTTATTAACTTATTTTTAGTTCCTATCGTCGAAGTCCACAGTTAAGTTCTAAACAGTTACTGGCCGTATAATAGTATTGTATATCTTGAGTTTTGATGTTTTTAACTATAATTTGGAATTTAAAATATTCCCCATGAATCTCCTTTTCCTGTTTGTTACTCTCGTTGGTCAGTCCTCCAACAACTCACACTTTTTTTTTTTTTCTAAAGCTGCTCCGATCACTCTGCTGTAGATCCTGCTTTCCGACATTTACTGATGGAAACGTATTTTGCTTTCACAGTATTTATTTCCAGTATTGTTCCTTTGGTTTCTTTCACTAGCACCACAGTCACGTCTCCTATTTCTCCCTTGGTTTTGCCTATTAGCACTGAGACATGTGCATAATCTATATATATAAAGATGAATGTATGTTTGTTTGTTCTTCATACAAATCCACATTTTTCATCCTATCTCGATGAAACTTTGCACACTTATCCTTTGAAAGAAGGAGAAAAATACTGTCTACATTTGGTTGAAAAATTATCTGTACAAATAATACATGTTGTCTCATAATTTCGAAATACTACTGAATGGCGATAGACAGACGCGTTGGATATGGACGTCTGTATACTGCTTTTTCCGTGTATCGGTCAGACAGCTCAGTCGTAAAAGCGCTTGCTTACAAATGTTTGGGTCGTGGTCTCCGGTTCAAATATCCGTGGAGGCTAAGATTTAAAAAAATTGTTTTTGATCGTAAGAGTCACGCCTGGGCCGTAGGTTATTCGGATTGAATGTTAAACTGTAGATATCACAAAGTTAGGGGTGCAATGCGAGGCAAATCGTAGGTAGTCTTGCAATGCTGTAGGTGTACACTTTTTTACGTTATAATGATTCCTCAGGGGTTGTTCGCAGTCAGAGAGAGAGAGAGAGAGAGAGAGAGAGAGAGAGAGTGTGAACCGCAGTAATAATACTATAAATACGGAAGTAAGTCTCTGTCTTTTTGTTACGTTTTGACGACCAAATGGCTATATCGATGTTGATGGAATTTGACAAGAAAATCTGTATGAAGGGCACAGGACATTTTCTCCGTATGTTTAATAGTTGTAGTCACGAAATTTTGAGACCTTATCGAATGGTGACAGAAATATGTTGAAAACTGATTCTCTTCAAGAGACTGGTTCGACGGTAGAATGATATAGTGATAGCTTTCGTGTCATATTATGCCGACTCGGTGTTGTTTGGGTCCAATCCTTCGTTACCAACAACTTTCTATATTCAATTCTGTCAAAAAATTCTTAATCCACGCGTACGAAGTCGCGGGTACGAGCTAGTCTAGAATATACGTGCTCCTGTTTGCGACTCTGCCACTCTAGGAGTGAGGACGGGAAGTCGTCTTGTTTGACTCCTCTCTTTACTTCCGAAGGTGCTGACAACTTTCCTTCCACTCTGAATCAGGATTTAGAGACTTCTTCTACACATTTCCTGGTAAGTCTGATCAACTTTTCAGAGTCCCTGACTTTCAATCCGTAATGGCCTTATTTGATTGCTATCGTATGAATGTCTAAAATCCATCCCGCCCACTAATCCCCTATAGCAGCGGTTCCCAACCTATGGGTCGCGACCCACTGGTGGGTCGCGGAAAAATTGAGGTTTTGCCACCAAAATATATCTTAATGTTTTTGAAAAACAAAATACAGAAATGAACTTTGTGTAGAAAGTGACTTAAAGTTAAAATTAACCAGTGTTAGCACTGATGTCGATGCCCTCATCAGTAAACACCAGTGCCAGAAATCTCACTGATTATAAAGTTGTGTTTTTTTATTATAATTAAACGTATTATTCATTATCTTTGTAAAAACAAAGCGGGAGGCGTCTGTACAAAGCATCGCCTCATCGAGTTGACGGCTGAAATTCCAGGATTAGTTAAAACTCGATTTGCAAATTAAAATGACCCTGTCATATCTTGGTGGGAAACACCTACAAAACCCATTTTAGTGGGTGATTGGTAATTTTACCATTATGTTTTCGTACTCCCAGTCTTCCATATTTTCATACATTTGGGTGAAATAAAACAAAATGATAAAGCTACCAATCAACCTCTAAAATCAGGTCTGCAGCTGGTTTCCACCAAAAAGCGATTGGCACACCAGTTGTATATTAATATGCTGATCACGTTACTGCTAATCGTGGAATTTCAGCAGTCGATGAGGTGATGGTCTGTGCAGCCGCCCCCCGGACTATAATATGTTTGTTATTTTATGTATTGTCAATCCTTGTTTTTTGTTGATTGTATATCCTTTGTTTGAAAATTTGTCTTTTCGTAGAATAAGATAGTGTATCTACGTCATACAACAGTTCCCATTCTGATAATAGATAAGACTCTCATATTAGGTGGGTCGCGAAAAATTTTTTACTTAAAAGTGGGTCGTGTACCAACAAAGGTTGGGAACCGCTGCCCTATAGTGATTTTTTCCTCATGATTCTTCCAAATTTTACGTTATTATGGTGTTTGGGGAAATAAGAACTAAAACATTGCAACGTTTAATTTAAAAAAAATTTTAAATTAAAGTGTCCTGGAGTGTGATAGATGGGAAAATTAGTGATTCAGTAACAGTTCGGTGTTTCGTTGTAAACTTTGGAGTTACCACTCGGCTGGTGGCGACCGTGTGTTTTAGTAAAGCAACAGGTGGGAGGTGGTTCGCCTACGTGTGCAGCGAGGCAGCTTTCGCCTTTTCCTGGTATTTAGTTAGCATAACGGCCGACGCTCTAACGACCCGCCATCCGTAATTGCCTGCGCCTCTGCGTAAACAACCGGCAACCTTTCGCTAACTCTGGAGCGAGTGCGCTCAAGAGAGTGGAACTAAAACAGCGAGCTTCCACGTCGACAGAAACAGTTTAAGCGGAGGTAGGCGAAGGTTGGAGGTACGTCTATTAAACTCAGTCGGTTGCGCGCCGTGATGGTGTCCGGCGCTGACACGGGGTTAGCTGGTTCCAGTCCTGGTGGTGGACTTGGGTGGCAGGGTAGCGGAGATGGTGGTAGTGATGATCCCATACAAGTAAATACGAGTAAGTACTCGATACTGAGTACTTTTCGTATTCGAATTAATTCATTCGATACTTACTCGGTATCGGAAGAAAAGTACTTGTATCGAATCGAAAGTATCGAAACGCACCCGGTGTTAAATTCTATATTCCCTGCTGGGACACTCAGTCGCGCCTGCGAAATTAATTTCCCGCTGACGTCAGGTTGGTAGCATTGAAAATAACACAAAATCAGTCTTAGAATAGGCAATCTAATCTCAAAGAATTTGTTTTAGGTCCCTCTTTGATTGTAATAAAGTTTTGCTTGGCGCGCATTTCTCTATGCCTGATCAATGGTCGCTCCCGCGCAGCCCACACTAAAAGGTATGGTTCATAAGCAACTAAGTAGTCAATGAGAATCGGAAGAAGAAGCTGCTTCAGTTAGCGTTTCACAGGAATGTCAGTTTTGGAAACATCACAAAGAAAAAGAAAACGCACTGTAGTGACAAAGTCTCTCTCTACTTGTCAAACACTGTAATGTCTCTAAAAAGCAATCCATTTACGGAGCGGGAAGAAATGAAACTTATGTTTCCTTGTCTGTACAAATACAAGCAACAGTATCTTATTGTTGTAGCTACGTCAGTACTGAGTGAGTGTTTGTTTTCTAATGCAGGTGATACAATGAAGAAGAAAAGAAACAAGCTGTCCCCAGAATATTAGGAACAACTGCTTTTCTTAGGAAACCTTCCAGAAACGGACTTTTATTGTTTAAAAGTGTTAAAACTATAATAAATAAATATTTAAAATAAGACAAAACCTTCCAAATTTTCTTACAAGGTGAGTTTTATTATAATTTTAATAAATAAATTAACATGTTTACGGAGCGTTATTTAATTTTATTACACTAGGCAAATAAAATAAATAATTTAGCAACATGTCACGTATATTTTTATATTTCTACATTAATTTTTTTTAAAGTATCGATATGAGTAAGTATCGATATGAGTATGTATCGTAAGACAATTTGAGTGCTAGTCATATAAGTAGTTATCGATACTTTGAAGGTATCGGGACATCACTAGATGGTGGAGCACGATTCCTAGTCACCAGATTGTGCGCCAGAGTCCTGGGTTGAACCTCTCCGCAGTGCGTATGCAGTGACGGCATACCACGCTGTTGACGGGGATTCGAGCGTCAGATGGGGATGTTAGGCCTGGCGACTACCGGAGTTTTTTTAAATTTAATTTTAATTACGATGCAGCGCAACCTAGGCTGGCAATTTCCCTACACAGCCACTTTTTCCCCTTTCTTGTACCCACATACTTTTGCCCTCTACAAATTTCAACTATAAATTGTTTCACCGTTTTCGGTAAATTATTCACCAATTCTCTTGGCAACTAATCCAATCCCCGATCCCCTTACCTACGAAAGAAAATCTTCCTACATTACTACTAATTATTACACCAATATCTTTCCATGCCTCATCGCCAGTATACGCCCTGTACACTCCCATGATCCTGTTCACCCTCTTCCTGTCTTCCAATGAATCCCATTTCAGCTCTTTTCCCATATCTGTTACTGATTGTGTTCTGCGGTAATTTGAGGAGACAAATCTAGCAGCCCTTCTCTGCCCTCCCTCCATCTCCTGTATTAGATACTCGAAATGTGGGTCCCTCACTACACTACCATATTCGAGCAATGGTCTGTCGAAAGTTTTGTAATCCAATTCCTTTACTTCTCTCGTACATTGTAAGATTACATTCTACTTTGTACAAAAACACAGATAGTACTTATGTGGTTTTGAATCCTACAACTTAACATTGAATAGAATTACTCACTTATTTTTATTCAAATTCCCTTTCACCTTTTAATTATTTAATTATTAAATCATTCATTTCTCTCTTCTATATTTTATTTAACATTTCTTATTGTCTCTATTACATTTTTTTTTTAATCTGCTTAACGTCTCTCTAACAGCGAGGTCTTTAGAGAGGGGAAAGGATGGGGGGCACGGAATTCTGCCATGGCCTTTTGAAGGAAGCATCCCGGCATTTGCCTGGATTGATTTGGGAAA
>JARYHS010000206.1:0-15707 GCA_031002005.1 Vandiemenella viatica | reverse complement strand
ATAGTTACATTTTCTTTTACTGGTTGTATTGCATGCAAAAGATTTTGATATTGCAATTTTAAATTGTGAGCAAAGTACACACTGTGAATGAAGACTGCGCCGATAGTTCTGTATTACGGTCTTTTAAGTTTGAATTTAAAACTATTATCATACAAAATAGGAGCTCTATTTCTTTTGAATCGTTGGTTTACGCCGGGAAATTATTCATAATTACTGACAATGACTCAGTATCACTATACGCTGCGAGTTTAACAAGTATATCAATATAAGGAAAGCACAACAAGTAATAAAAAGAGGCAAAAAATCGTAGTTAAATTTCCTAATTTTTTCAAAAGATTCGTAGGTCTACAGATAAATTTGTAGGGCCTGACAGCACTAGTTCAAATAGCAAGTATCAATCCAAACAATGGGGAACGGGGATTCCTTCTCACTCAACCTAGCCTTTTCGGGAAGTCCCCATTCGTAAAAGAAAACTTCAGTCAATGTTACCCATATGTTTGTAATTTTTTTTTCTACTGAACCAGAATAATATAGTAGATTTAAAAGTAAGATAAGTACTTAGTATAAACTCTAAAACAGTCATAATAAACGATAAATGCCTTAAAAATTTGAAATTTAGTAGTTATGAAAAATAACACGTCCCAGAAAGAAAACTTTTTTTTTTTCATTTTTTTTTTTTTTTTTTTTTTTTTTTTTTTTTTTTTTTTTTTTTTTTTTTTTTTTTTTTACAACACTAGTAGATGGAACAGCTACGAGAGGTGGATGGAAGGGAAAATATGACCATTACTACATTCTGGGACTGGATTTCAGGCATAAGGCTGTGGGACAGTTGTCTTTCACCGAGCGTGGTGGTTGAGCAATTAACGCTCTGGCCTCGCATTCTGGAGGGCGGAGGTTCGTATCCCCGTCCGGGCATCCACATTTGGGCTTAACATGGTTTCTCCAAATCACTCCAGGCGAATGCTGGGATGCTTCCTTCAAAAGGCCATGGCCGAAATCCTTCCGGTTGCTTGTCCCCAGTCCCATCGGGCCTCTAATGACCTCGACGTTGACGAGGCGTAAATCAATCTTATATATATATATATATATAAATAGACGTGTGTTTTCCTATATTTCACTTTTCAGCCACCACTACCTAGCACAGATCACTGGTGTTTCTGTGTGGAAGTAGCATGGGGATGTGGGAGATATGATGGTTAAAACTGGTCGATGCAGGGAATTTTCATATTTCGACCAAGGACTTGTGTATCCCTTGTACTTCTCTTTTCTGCAGCAACTACATAGGATAGACCATTGATGTTTGTATGTGGCAATAACATCGAATGTCCCATCGTGCGCTATGGTTGTTAGATGTCGGTAGCTATGGAGGTGTGGGAGATATGGGGGTTGAAAGTGGTCGACCTGCGCCACTTTCATATTTCTACCAAAGACGTATGTGTCATGGTGTATCACTTTTCAGCCAAAACTACCTAGCGCAGATCACTGGTGTTTGTGTGTGGTAGCAGCACAAAGTCACTTGTCGATCACAACGTTGGCCGAATTTCGGTAACTGGGGTAGTGTGGGAGAAATGGTGATTGAAAGACGCCGATCAAGGATATTTTCGTATTTCGAGCATAAGACATGTGTGTCGGTATATTTTACTTTGCTGCCTGAACTACATAGCGCAGATGACTGGCGTTTTTGTGTGGTAATAGCATCGAGTCTCCAATCGTGCACTATGGTGGTTAGATGCCAATCCAAATTCTTTACAAATACGAACGAAGTCGTGGGGACCAGCTAGTAAGTAAAAAAAAAAAAAGGACATTTTTCTTTCATAGGTGACTAAGTCAGGTATTGGAATAAATTGCCAAGGTAAGTGATAAATAATTTAAGAGAGGCGCAGGAAGAATTCTAAATTAAAGCCCAACATGAGCAGTGAAACTGCCATTAAAGAATTTAAGATTCAGAAAATAAAATTTTGCAATGGAAGGATTGCTTTGTTACGAAATTGCCACCGGACTAGACGCCCAATTACAGTTAAACTATACACACAAATTGGTAGAGGGATTTATTTCACAGACTTGTCGAGCAACTGAAGCGATACGGGATAAAATACAGTACACAAGATGCTCGCTGACATAACATACGGAATACATTTGGGAGCAGGTTGTCGAAACGTCGTCACTTTAGGACGCTATCCGACTGCACTCCCGGTAAGATTTCACTGCATCAACACGCCGGGAAATTCTCCACTCTCATAGTATAAACGTGGACTTACGGAAACGCTATATGACATTGCAGCTTTAAAAGTTACGAATCACAAATTTAATAACAAGACGATATAAAATGGTGAATGAAATGTTTATCGGAATCAACAGGAGAAACTTCAAAGATAGTAATTACAGAGACGCTCAGTCGTGGTTGATAATGCTGTGTCGTCTGCCCCATGAATTTTCCATCACGTGCTCCGTTGATATGAGATCTTAATCAGATCACGTTCTCTCGTTCCCGGTACAAACGATAGAGCATCCATTCCCCCAGTCGCCTGAAGAACATGTCAAGTCACAAAGAAACATCATAGCTCCTTAGAAAAGCCGGAATGTGCGTGATTACAAAGTAATTCACCGATTCCTTCGACACAAAGATCACCTCCATCACCCGTTGGCTGATTTTTTTTTTTTTTTTTTTTTTTATCTGCTTAACGTCTCTCTAACAGCGAGGTCTTTAGAGACGGGAAAGGATGGGGGGAAGGAATGGGAAGGAATTCGGACATGGCCTTTTGAAGGAAGCATCCCGGCATTTGCCTGGAGTGATTTGGGAAACCATGGAAAACCCGAATCTGGATGCCCGGACGGCGATTCGAACCGCCGTCCTCCCGAATGCGAGGCCAGAACGCTAACCGTTACACCACCACGCTCGGTCCGTTGGCTCAGCTTGGCGGTCTCCCTGAAGGAAGTTTCTGGAGAATTTAAGTGGGGTGCGAGTGAATGTACGAGTTAGTGTTTTCTGTAAATGACACTAATATGTCTGCCTTCAATGAACTGTGTTGTTTGCGTGGACGAAGGAGTGATTGGGGAAATATGTGAGTGGAGAGTTTCCCAGCGTACTGATGCAATAAAATCCTCTCGGGTGTACAGCCAGATAGTGTTGTCTATCCGAGGCGGTGACAATCTGCAGATACCTGATGAAGCCGGCAGAGCTAGGTGTCGAAACGTCGTATTTATACAACATCAGCCGGCTGGACACCCGGGAGGATTAGATTGCAGACTGGGGAAATAATTGCTTCTTGATGACTTCAAATGAAAATACCTTGGCATAACAAACACAACTGGGCAGGAAACATTGGTCAGGCAGTAGGAAATGGTTTAAAAATCCTGCACTTGTTGGAGAGAGCGAGTTCGGGAACTACAGTACGAGAGAAGTAAAGGAATTGTGTTACAAAACTTTAGTCAGAGCAATGGTTGAATAGTGGTGTAGTTTGGGGCCAACATTTTGGGTATCAAAACAGGAGTTGGAGGGGGGGGGGGGTGTAAAAAAAGAGCAGCTAGACTGACTCTGTCAGTAACTGATAAAATAAAGGAGCTGAAGTGGGAAGAGAGGAGGAGGGCGGAGAGAATCACGGGAGTGTGCAATACGTATTTTGATGAAGAGGCGAGGAGAGAGAGACATTGATGCAAGAGTTAGGAGAGGTATATGGGGGGAACAGTTGACCATGACCACAAGCTGGCACTTGATTTCGGGGATAAGGGTGAGGGAAGATTTTCTTTCGTAGGTAAGGGTGTCAGGGATTGAAATAAGTTACCAAGAGAAATGAAAAATTTACCAAAAACGCTGATATAATTTAAGAAGTGGTTAGAAGAAAGGAAGAAATAGGATTTCAGGGGAATGGCCACCGTAGTGTGCACTCAATCGCAGTTAAATTTAATTGAAAAAAATTAAAGTGAAGGAAAGCAAAGGATGAAACCCAGAACAGTCACTCTTTAAAGAGGTAAATATTCTTACGATTACTTTTCAGCACATATATTTTCTTGTGTGTGTTGTCACAGAACTTTTAAGTTATTTGCGTCAAATTCGCAGCTACACAGTTTCAATCCAAGAAACGAAAATAACTTGGGCGAAACACCTTAATGACTGCAGTTAGTAGTAAGAGGTGTTAATTATTCTGAGACACATCTGTTTAATAAACTTCCCAATACGTTAAAACAGTTTGTATTGAATAAATATGTACTTAAAGAAAGACGTGGTGGTATCGTTTTGGTAACTCTTTCTACTCATCTAATATCGTTTCTGCAAAATTTAGTTGCAAAAATTAACATTTACTTTTGTTTTGTTTTATTGTTGTCTTTGTAACATGAAATAATATTTTCACTGCGATTATTATTCATTTTATATATATATATATACCATGACATTTTTTACATTCTCTGGGAACCATGCACAAACTACGTGGCTTGGTCCAGGGGGGGGGGGGAGGGGTTGGCTAGAAGGCTACGCTGGGCTACGTGAGGGAAAGGAAGGGGGGGTTCCGAGCCAGGCCACGTAACTTTCCTTTCATAACATTTTTCACAGTTAAAAAGAGGAACAGAACACACAACAGCATGTGAATATTTATTTCCCTCAGTCAATTATCTCCGTATGTAATTTACAATAGTCGGGGAAGAGAAAACAGTGCAAAATGTCTTCTGGAGTCAAAAGGGAAAAAAAAAATAAAGCTCAATTCTGGCATCTTTTCAGAAGCTATTGTGGATAAATGAAGAAGTGTTTTTAATTCTCGACTCGCCTGCCGTACAACAAGATCAATTATCAAGAAAAACCGACAACTTCAAGTGCAGCAAATATAGGTAACAGGTGACTAGGCAGTATCGTGAACGTTAGTAACGCTTGTAGTGCTTCGGAGCTGAGCATAAAATTACATCTCTGTGTCGGTACTACACAAAAGAAGTTCCTTATGGCTTTACGCCTCGTCGACGTCGAGGTCATTAGAGGCGGGATGGGACTGGGGACAAGGAGCGGGAAGGAATTCGGCCAGGGCGTTTTGAAGGAAGCATCGCGGCATTCGCCTGGAGTGAATTTGGGAACCATGCGTAACATACACAGTCCTTACAGGAAATTATGGTTTGTGTTGTGAATATATTCGAAATGTAGTGAGGTCACAGAGTTTGTAATTTTAATTTGGATAATTTAGTTTAAAGGTCAAAGACGCTAATAAAGGCAGTGCGGATCATCTTTGAAAAACAGATGAAGAGAATAGACGAAAAAGAAATAGTTTCGATGAAAGCATGAACGGACAATGAATTAAATGGAAGGGAAAGTTTCGAAAAAGAAACTTTTAATGAAGTTGCATTTGACAAGCAGTGTGTAAATGTTGAATGTAATGTATGCAGCTCTAGGGAGCAATCTAAAAGAGAATTAATGTATTGTTTGTAAAACATTCTATGACAATAAGAAAGAATGTATCACGAAAATAATAGAAAATAATTAGTAATTGTATATTATCTTGTTAATATGAATTACAGCAATAAATTGTATGTTTGATCATCTAAGGAAATTGAATGAATTATTGCAGAAACTAAATGGAAGGAAATTTCAATGACATTATAGTAAAGATTTTTCAGATGTTATCGTGTTGGATTGAATCAGATATTTGAAACCAGCAAAAAGCAAATGGAATAATGGTAAATATCTGGTAAGTATGTAGAAGGAAGAAAATAAAATAAAAAAGATACGTGAGGTTGCGTACGTACATATTGCCCCATACAATACTTCGAAAGGAATGGAGTAGAGAAAATAGTGCGACGCACAAATAGCAACGCCTCACACCTGGAAAACCTATATCTGTATGGCCTGAAGGGAATTCGAACAGGCGTCCTTTCGAATGCGAGGCCGGAACGTTAACCGCTCACCCACCACGCTCGGTAATGCATCTGATCGGTCTCACAGGCTTTTAATTTCGCTGTTTTTGCTCCCTGCCACACTCCAAGCCAAGTATCCTTCCCTTATCGCAGGAGTGACCTATCGATAAGCCGATCATATTGGGTACAGAGTCTGCAATGTGACCTAAATCGCTCAGGTGGTAAATATTTGCGACGACAAAGTTATCAACGATAGCGTGTTTCGTAATTGAAGGCTCACTTCGTCACTGACGAAACAGCGGTTTGCGCAAAGAACGCGACAGTGACCCAAATTTTGTAAGTAATTATAAGAAAACGATACATCGTTACCTTGAGAATTGGAATCAACTCATTAGTTAGGGGAGCAAGCAACCTGCTATTCTCAGTTCCTTGGATTACTGAAAGATGCAAAGCTTCAGGGTGACCTGGACAACATATTTAGCTGCGTAGGCCAATATGCAGCGAAAATATATACCAAGAAGAGTTAGCTTAGTAGGTAAAGAAGTAAAAAAGTAGAGAGTTTCGATGAAAGTGTAGGAAGAATTGCTACTAGAAGTCGTTAAGTGTAAATATCTTCGCATAACATTTGGCAATAAAGTCAACCGGGTATTATACATTGGGCAAGTGGTAGGAAAAGCTTTCAAAAGCATTCATTTATCGTACAGAGTGTTGAGGGGATGTACGAGAGAAGTAAGGGAATTGGATTACAAAACTTTGGTCAGACCATTGCTGGAATATGGTGGTGTAGTATGGGACCCACATTTCGGGTATCAAATACAGGAGTTGGAGGGAGTAGAAAGGAGGAGTGCAAGATTTGTCTGAGGAAATTACCACAGAATACAACCGATAATTGATATGACAAAGGATTTTTTTAAGTACAGGTAGTAATAATATTAATAAATAAATCAGGCCTAAGCAAAGTAATAAAACTTTTCTTTAATCTTCAAGACTACGAATGGGAACCAGTTGACAGAAGGAGTAAAAAAGTATATAATAAAGATCGGAATAACAGAATATATAATACAAAACAGACGAAATTTCAAAAGATTGGTTCAATATTTCAAAGGTTTCCAGGATAAGGCGAAGAGGAAAGATAATATCATCCAGACAAAAGAATGGACGAAACATCAAAGGAAAGAAGCATCGAGATTGATGCAAAGGGTTACTTTTAGATGGTCTTCCAACCTGATGTCAACCTCTCCTTCACGTGGTGCACCCTGTTTGCACGGACGAGCCTCTGGCGACTCAATGATTCCCGGATTCAACTTGTATGTAGAGGAAGCAATAAAGAAAGTAAAAGAAAAATTTCCAAGTGGCGTAAGTGTTCAGGGAGAAAAAATCAGTATGCTACGGTTTCCTGATGACATTGTCTTGTTAGCAGAGAGGGCTGAGGATATTGATTTTTTTTTTTTTTTTTTTTTTTGTAACAGTTTAACGTCCCTTTTTAACAACGTGGTCTTTAGAGACGGGAAAGGATGGGGGCAAGGAATGGGAAGGAATTCGGCCATGGCCTTTTGAAGGAAGCATCCCGGCATTCGCCTGGAGTGATTTGGGGAAACCATGGAAAACCCAAATCTGGATGCCCGGACGGGGATTCGAACCGCCGTCCTCCCGAATGCGAGGCCAGAACGCTATCCGTTACACCACCACGCTCGGTCTGAGGATATTGAGAAGTTACTGAATGGCATGAACAAAAGACTGAAGGAAGATTTTTGACTGAATATAAATCGAAGCAAGACAAATGTGATGAAATATAGCAGAAATGATACCAATACTAGTAGATTAAATATAAAAATAGGATCGAATGCAATTGGAGAAGTAAGTGAATTGTGCTAATTGAGAAGCAAAATTACAGCCGATGGCCGAAGCAGGAATGATGTTAAAAGCAGAACAGCACTAGCAAAAAGAGCATTCACGAAAAGGAGAAATCTTTTAGTTTCAAATATTGATCTAGGAATTAGAAAGAACTATTTAAAACTATATGTATGGAGTACAGCACTTTATGGTAGCGAAACATGGACTTTAGGAATATCACAAAGAAAGAAAATTGAAGCATTTGAAATGTGGTGCTACAGAAAAATGCTGAAAATTGAGTGGACAGACAAAGTAAGAAATGAATGAGTTATGGAAATGTTGGGTGAAGAAAGAAGTTTGTGGAAGAATCTTACAGAAAGAAGAGACAGGGTGGTAGGTCATATTTTGAGACATGCTGGATTGGTTAATTTGTTAGTGGAGGGAACAGTCGAAGGTAAGAACTGTAGAGGAAGACAGAGATTAGAATATATGAAGCAGATAACTGAGGACGTGGGTTGTAAGGGGTATGTAGAGATGAAGAGGTTAGCACAGGATAGGAAGGGATGGAGGAGACCAGTGGAGAGGTCGTCATGAGTATGTTTGGTGTGTCGCCGTGTGGGTTGGTGTTGCCCTGCAGGTGTTTGGCTGTGCGGGCCCCTTATCGCCTGCGCAACGCGCGCCGGTTGCCAAATTCGCCATCGGCAGGTGCGACGGGTTCAAGGCACTCCACCGGCCTGGCCCACATTCAGTACCCCAAGCCGCCACCAGGGGCATCAGTAACACTGGGGAGTGAGAATCACGGGAGACCCGCATCAGTGAAAAAGTCAAAACCACTGACCACAACAATATACAGAAGAAGAGGCTTTACGCATCGTCGACGTCGAGGTCATTAGAGGCGGGATGGGACTGGGGACAAGGAACGGGAAGGAATTCGGACATTTCCTTTTGAAGGAACCATCCCGGCATTCGCCTGGAGTGATTTGGGAAAACCATGGAAAACCTAAATCTGGATGCCCGGACGGGGATTCGAACCGGCGTCTTCCCGAATGCTAGGCCAGAGCGTTAACCGCTCACACACCACGCTCATTAAGAGATAACGAGTGAAGGTTACTTTGGGGTTAGGAAAAATCGAGGTGCAAGAGAAGCGATTCTGGCGATAAGATCAATGCTTGAAGGGCGGATCAAGAAATACAAAGATGTTTTTACGGCGTTTGTTGATTTAGAAAAATCTTTTGTTAATGTAAGGTGAGACAACTTGTTAAAAAGTTTATAAGTCAGGTCTAAAATACCGATATAGAAGAATACATTATAATCTGTATAGGAATCAAGTGGTTATGATAAAAGAAGAATCATGAGAGACATGCAGCAGATAAAAAGGATGTGAGACAAAGTTGTAGTCCATCCCCATTAATGTTCCACTTGTACGTAGAGAAACCAGGAATGGAAGTAACACAAAAATTCGAATGTGGCATCAGTGTTCAAGGAGAAAAAATCACGGAGTGTGGTAGGTGAGAGTACTGCTATGACGTCACGTTCAGAACGAAGTGGGCTCGTCCGGGCATCCAGATTTGGGTTTTCCGTGGCTTTCCCAAATCACTCTAGGCGAATGCCGGGATGCTTCCTGCAAAAGGCCATTGCCGAATTCCTTCCCGTTCCATCATGCTACCAATTCTATCCCGACTCTAATCACGTCGAAGAGGCGCAAAGCCAATAGCCAAAAAAAAAAAAAATATAACCACACACCACACAAAGATAGAAAGAAATCAGAGAGAGAAATTCAGTATGCTCAAAATTTCTGATTGTCCTGTTAGAAGGACAGAGTGAGGATCTTGAGAAGATGCTCAATCGCATAAACAAGCTACTGAAGGAAGATTTTTTTCTAAATATAAACCTATATAACTATATTGCCATGGGTGTTTAAGTGTTGTGTCTGTGAATGTCATGTCCGTCCTATAGTGTGTCTAACTAGTTTGAAAATGCGTACTGGAAGAAACTGAAAGCACTGGATTACACATATTCACACATAATCACTGCTGAGTTTGCTGTATGTGCAAAAAAGTTTGATTTTCACCACACTCGCACTTACTCTTGATAGCGTCAATTTTGCCCCATTTCGCCAGTTTTGCGTCGGACCTGCCCACTCCTGTTCGCAATCGATTCAAGGATTTCCAGAGGTTCCAGACCCGTGGGCGACCAGATGACAAGAGCTCTGCGACTGTCAGTGGTCCCGAGATGTTAGGGATCTTCATTTTCCACAACTGCACTCTTGCCTTTTCAGGTGACCCAGTTAGTTCCCGCGATGTCCCCGGGAAGCTTGTTCTGGACTTGAGTCTCTGGGCTGGTGGTGTATGGCCACCTTCCAGTTCAACTCTGGTCCTCTCTTCGTTCACAGCTACTTCTCATCGAGTTCCAACGTCGACTGAAGAATCGACCCTCTCCTATATATCCAAGTATTCCGCTCCGACGATGGAAAAGTTAGTGAAAAGTTTGCTAGGTAGCCAGAAGATAAGTAGTATAACATGAAGAATAGATTGGTCCTTATTTTTCAACCTCGTTATTTTTTAAATCTCACCCTCTCAGTTTTTTCTAATTGATCTGAATCTGACACCAGAGCAAAATCTGGGACACTTGCTTATGTATAGCCCGCGCCCCAGAGGAAGTGACATTAATATTTTTCTCACTGATTAAACAAAAAGTAATACAATGTTATATATTGTACATAAAATATCATACCAAAAATATTGTATGCCAGAGGTCTTCAATAAATTGCCAACACTTAGATGTCATGACTAATGGCAGATGACACAAGTTGTTACATATTTGGACGTTGTGTATCTTTTCCTGAATTGCTGATAATATCAGTAAATAAATACAGCCTAAGCAATTGAATATCTGTTTGTTTATTTACGGGAAGGAATTTTGCCACTCTATTTTGCAGTAATTTTTTTACTGATTTGGTTTCCAAATTTTTATGGAGCAACACGTTCCATTGTCAGAGGACAGCAATTTCGGTGTAAATTAATTAATTCGCCTCCTGCGAAGTAATGATCGGTACGCGCGCTCGTGTGTGTGTGTGTGTGTGTGTGTGTGTGTGTGTATGTGTGTGTGTGTGTGTGTGTCTGATGTGATGACGTCACCGTGCTGGAAGCAGGTCACCGCCGCACAGTTAGAAAAACTGCAGAATACGGAGCGGCCAGCTTATAATTGGAGCTGCTGAAATATTGACAGCGAGCCTAACATACGGAATACGTCGAGTCCGCGATATACCCGCAGTACAGGGAATACGTGAGCTGCTGAGAATACGCAATGAACCACTTTGAAATTCTGTCTCCATGCATTAAACTAATGAAAGGAACAGTCCCTAGTGCGACACACCAAAAAAAATTAAATGAAAGGCAGGAAAATCGTATTGCTCTTCTCTACTTAGCTACGACTTTTTGTTGGAACACAACATATGTTTTAATTCTTCTTTTCCTATAGTCTTTTTCTTTTTGTCGTTCTCTGCTCTCTAAAGCGGGATAGACGGCGATTTGTGGCAGATCTGACAGCAGAGTACAATGCTGAAACAGGCGCAAGTGTTTCGGAGCACACCACGCGAGCAATTATTCGACCTCCAAGTTCTGTGATGAGGCGTGGACGTCCACCACCTTGTCGCACAGTCCTGGTTTCACCGTCCTTCAAGGACTCTGCATAGATGCTCACTACAGTAGCAGGCCAACAGCCGACCAGCCTCGCCGTTTCCGAGATGCTCGTTCCCAGTCGCCGCGCCCCCAAACCACCGGCCCGTAATATAAGGGAACTGCGTGACATGTGCGTAGACATCTGGTGCCAGACAACTCCGGAAACCTAACAAGGACTTTTCGAATCCATGCCACGCCGAATCGCTGCTGTATTGCGCTCCAAAGGTGGACCTATACACCAATAAGCAGTTGGTCAAAATGTTTTGGCTGGTCTGTGTATATCCCGAAAGAAACATAAGAAAATAAAAATCTCAATAAACTGACAATTCTTGGCATTTATATTCATCCCATGTTTACCAACCTAGCTAGATATCCTGTCCAGGTAACCCTGCATCTGTTTACAGTCCTATATCGTTTTGATCTTATTATATAACATTATTATACTATAGCAGAGTTCCAGGCATTGCCCGGTATGATTTAGGTTGATCTGCCCACTCATTAAATATTGAAGCTCATAACAGGGGCCAGCTTTCAGCACTTGTAAATCAAATTTCAATTCAATTGCTCCAGTTTCTATAAGTATTTGAACAACTATCCCCCGGTGTAGCAGAAAATAGATGGGGTTGTGGCTGATTTATTTCTCCGGCATTTTTAGCCACCCTGTCAGGAACATGTGTGCCAAGTTTCATTAAAATAACCACAGCCATTCGTGCGGCAATAGAAACAATGAAATTTTTCAGGAAATGAAGAAAAAATAGACTCGTTCAACAATATATTATATCTGAAATTCCAACACAAGATTTTAAAAAGTTCACTTTCATGTTCAAATCCTTCAAATCTGCACAACTTACTATTAACAGCGAATATAATTTCACTTCTAAACATCAGAGATTGTAGTTGTCCGGCCTGAGATCGTAGTTTCAAGAAGCTAAGACAGTCTCTGAAGTTTATTCCATTATTTTATTAAAATTAATTTATATGTTTTCCTCTTTACATAGTTTCATCTTTGCATTCGATTCGGACAACTATGGGGTTTAAGGAGTAAAAACAAAATTTAAGGAACGAAATTTTACATGCGATTATAAAACTACTACTTTTTACGAAGTATGGAGTATGTATCTAGTTGATATTGCATCTTCACACTATACGTTCAGATTTTCAATTACTGCTTCAGCGGTTTTCTGCGTTGAAGCGTAAGACATACCAAACGATTCAATTCAGATTCTAGACTTTAAAACTGTGAAAACCCCATCGAAACCAGTAAAGTAGTTTCTGAGTTTTTCTGGAACTAATAAACACGGTTTTCGTTTTATAAGTATCGATGTCATGTGAAAACAAACTTATGATATTAAACAATAAAAACAATGGCCCCACGATTCAGTAGGGAAGGTATTATGTTTGGCTCTCCTTAACAAGTTACTATTGTGACTTGCGTTCCCCTAGTCAATAAAGGTGGTTTTCGTGTGTCAACTTGCAAGGGGCGGCAGCCTATTAGGAGCGCGGCTGGGTCGTGGGGGTGGTGAGGGTGGGTTTTGCTAGTGACTCACCCCCACTGGAGTCAGGTGGTACAGGAGCGAACATCCGGGACGCGAGGGGCGCCATTGTCGCTATAGACACATTCGTTACCCGACCCGACGTCTTATACTCAACTTCCAAGTCGAGTCTCCCACCTGCTTTTGACTGTCTTGAGGGGATTCTGCGATAACCAATCTTTTTGCTAGACTCCTCCAACCAAATGTCAACCTCTCCTTCACGTGGTGCACCCTGTTTGCACGGACGAGGCTCTGGCGACTGAAAGATTCCCGGTATAAGGAGTCACCCACTGCTTGCCAACGGCCTCCGAAAGGAGGGCGGAAGAGCGGAAATGGTCCAGGGCACCCTCTTGCCCTTGGGGTTGGAAACGGCCCCTAGCAGAAGGCAACGGGAAACCACTGCATTAAAGACCCAAAGGGTATCCCGAGGACATGTAATCCTCTCAAATTTCGTATAGAATGTTGGATTCTTCCTGTGTAAAATATAACGGAGGTAAAATAGTCCCCCAATCTGATCTCCGGGTGGGGACTGCTCAGGGAGGAGTCATCAGAATGGATAGAAACATTCTACGAGTCGGAGCGTGGAATGTTAGAAGTCTACGATAACCGTGTCGTCGCAATTTGATGATAGATTCTAATGTAAATTGACGAAACAAATCGAATGTGAAGAGTAATTTTTTTATTTGTTTTTTTTTTTTGTTATCTCGCTTAGTTCTCGAGACATCCTGTTTCAAAAGTGATGTTAATAGGTTGAAATTCGGTCTAGACCAGAAGAAAAATTTTGCCAAAGCCAAATTTGATAGTGGATTCTTATGTAACTCGACAAATCGAATGTGAGGTATAAAATATTTCAATATCTCGTCTACTTGTCACTTATTTTGTAGTCCAAAATTGAGGTGGTTAAGATTGAAATGTTGCCTCCCCGAAAAAAAAAATCGCTAAAGCCACAAGGAACTACCCGCTTGACATGGACAATGGGTGTTTCGTTTTCTTCCTGGCGGTTGTGATTAGGTTGAAATGCGTCCTGGACCAGTAGAAAAATTTCACCAAAGGCACAATGAACTATACCAATAACTAATTTTTGACTGTTGATATCTGGAGCATTATGCGAAGCAACAATAAATTTTATTATTTTTTTGGTGGAGCTACATAAGAATCCACCATCAAATTGTGGTACCACGGTTAATACAGGGCTCTCCTTCTTGACATCGTGTCTGCCTCTGACATATTGATTTCTAAATCTACATCCACACTCTGGAATTCAAAAAAATATCGTGGTTGGCAGAGGGTGCTATGCACCAAAAGTTAGTCTCTACTCCGTGCATTCCAATCTCGAACAGCACGAGGGAAGAAAGAATTCATATGCAGTACAGCATCTTATTTCTCTAATATTATCTCTCCTGTCACTGCAGTCGAAATAGGTTGGTCGAGGAAGTGAGTAAGTGACAGTGGGTGCTCACATTTTCGTCAATAAATTCGGACCAAACCGACGTCGTCTGTCCGCCAGATAATCTCAGCCTAGTCTACTAATCAGTTCTGTGACGCTTTCATAAGGACTGTAGCAAGCGGTCACGAATCGAGCGGCTCTTCTCTGTACTTTCTCTACTCTGTCAATCAACCCCTACACAAACAGATCCCAAACGGCTCATCAGTACTCCAACTGTGGACGCATGAGAGTTTGGGTGCTGTGTCCTGTGTATAAACAGCTGCAGGGTGATCTGGACAGGATATCTAATTGGGTTGGTAAACATGGGATGAAGATAAATGCAAAGAACAGTCGGCTTATCAGATACACAGATTATGATCATATGGTGGGGAAAGAACTGTTTGTTGAAGAATTGAAATGTAAATATCTTGGCATTACATTTGATAACAACTTAACTGAGCACGAAACATTGGACAGGTAGCAGGAAAAGGTTTGAAAATTCTGCACTTGTTGGAGAGAGTGATGAGGGGATGTACGAGAGAAGTAAAGGAATTGGGCTACAAACCTTTGGTCAGACCATTGCTCGAATATGATAGTGTAGTATGGGGTCCTCGTTTTACGTATCAAATACAGGAGTTGGAGAGGGTGCAAAAAAGGGATGCTAGATTTGTTTCTGGAAATTATCACAGGACGCAATCAGTAAGTAATATGATAAAAGAGCTGGAATGGGATTCATTGCAAGACAGGAGGAGGGTGAAGAGGGTCATGGGAGTGTACAAGGCATATACTGGCGATGAGGCATGGAAAGATATTGGAGTAATAATGAAAAGTAATGCATGGAAGGGAAAAGATGACCATGACCCCAAGCTGGCACTCGATTTCAGGCACAAGGGTGTAGGAAGATTCTCTTTCGTAGGTAAGGGTGTCAGGGATTGGAACACGTTACCAAGAGAAATGATGAATAATTTACCAAAAACGTTGAAAGGTTTTAAGTTGAAATTTGTAGAGGGTAAATGTAGGTGGGTGCAGGAAAGGGAGAAGATGGGTGTGTAGGGTAATTGCCACCGGAGAGTACACTCCATTGCAATTAAATTAAATATTATTATTTATATAAATGTTACAATTCCTCAAAATTCTTCCTTTGATTGTTAATATGGAATTAGTTTTACCTACGACCGAAGTTAGTTTCAGGTTCCATTCGTGTTACTTTGTACCGTTACACCTAAATGTTTCGAGGAATCGGTTATATCAGTAATTAAACTGTTTACATTGAACTCCTGAAAAAAAAGGTTTTGTTGTTGTTAGTTATGCACACTATGTTACATTGTATGCAATTTAGTGCAAGTTGCCATTCATAGTAGGGCCTACCATTCAAAAATAAGTATTGATCGCCCCGAATTTGTA
>JARYHS010000201.1:0-19359 GCA_031002005.1 Vandiemenella viatica | reverse complement strand
TAGTAGTTTAGTAATTATTATTTTATTAAAGCTACTGTTTGTATGATTAATTTATATATGTTAATGAAAATGTTATAATATGTGTGATGTATTACTGCTGTTGTGTGCCACAGACTATAATTTTAATGTCACTGGGACCGAGCGTGATGGTTTAACGGTTAGCGCTCTAGCCTCGCATTCGGGAGGACGGCGGTTCGAATCCCCGTCCGGACATCCAGATTTGGGTTTTCCATGGTTTCCCAATCACTCCAGGCAATGCCGGGATGCTTCCTTCAAAAGGCCATGGCCGAATTCCTTCCCATTCCTTGCCCCCATCCTTTCCCTCTCTAAAGACCTCGCTGTTGAGAGACGTAAAGCAGTTTAAAAAAAAGTCACTGGGTATCTTTAGTTAGATCTGTAAGAAGTATTAATACGGTCTTTGGTCCGCTAGCGCGGCCAGAGTAGCAGATGTGTTGTAAAACGGGTTGTAACAAGTGTTTAATCGGCCCGTTTGATGTTAAAGCCAATCATAGTGATTTCAATTAGTGCATTTATCACTGGTTAAAAGTAGAAACCTGACCCTGTTCTAGAATTGACGGTTAAGTATATCATAACCTCCCCCATGCTATGATGAGGATAGCGTCATCTGTGCACATGGAGTGAAAGCATCTCTGGCCACTGCTAACCTGCGAGTCACGGCCGAGCGCGTGACGTCACATCGCCATAGCACTGACATCTGGCGTGGTGTTTCCACTTTCCCCAGGCCTCCGTTTTAGAGATGAGTATGGTATGATCCCGCCAGTTGCCACGAGTAGTTTGCTCCTCAGCACTCGACGGACAGCATGGGCGATGGGATATTCGACAGGGACCCTCAACTTTGCAATCAGTGATGAGCCCGCCGAGACGAGCGAAATTGTTTTCATGGTTTCGGACTCAACGCGGAACGCAGTCCTATTGGTTACGCCCTGCTCTCTGCCCGTTAAACGGAATAAGTCAATGATGACTTCTGATTTGCTCATGTTTTGAGGACATAATAACTAATATAAAATTTAAAATCACTCGCGTGGGATGGGGTTGTTAATAGAAATACCGGGGATGGAAAATATTTTTCCTACCGTAAGGTGTAAGGTACAGATCTTTAGAATAGTACCTAAACATGTATTGCTCCACAATTCCTTATCTTTTATCAGGGTTCACGACATTCAATTAACACTCTTCGAGACCAATAATTACCTAAAAGATGAAGGATATTCTCCAAAAAGACACAAAGGCACCGCAAAGTATCATAAAGTTCCCATCCTTAAAGTTAGCTGCCATCAACATTGTCTTTTTTTTTTTTTTTTTTGCTTATGGCTTTATGCCTCGTCAAGGTCATTAGATGAGGGAGGGGACTGGGGTTAAGCAACGAGAAGGAGTTCTGCCATGGCCTTTCTAAACGAAACGTCCATCCATTCTCCTGGACTGATTTCTAGAAATCATAGAAAACTCAAATCTGGATGACCGAACGGGAATTCGAACCCTCGTCCTCCAGAATGCGAGGCGAGTGCGTTACTTCTCAACCACATATTCAGTAAACAGTGCCGTGTACGTCGTTCACTCAATACGCACTTCGGATAGGTTTGGGATATAACCTAGCACTGAAGAGCAAAATCTGGTGATTAGGAATTGCACACTATCACCTCTTCTATCCTCTTCTCCCCTCTTCAAATATCGTTAACATCTACCAGTATTGCTTTTATTTTTGGATTTATGAGATTGTAATTTATGTACGTTACAAAATAGGAACATTTTAGATTATAAATCAAAATTCCGTCTGGAAACAACTGTTGATGTTACTGTTTTCTTTATTTCCATACGCGTTTCGCCCTTATGGTGTGGGGCATCGTCAGTGGACAATTGTTGGTACAGGTTATTATATATCAATTAACATGTCAACAGTGTAATGCAATATATATGACCAGACATCCAGAAACGTTAACATAAGGTATGAAGAACATATAAGAGCAGTAACATGCACAAACCATTATACTTTCGCCGAACATTTACTAGACCATAATCACCGCCCTACTTCCCTACAGACAGACATGAGGATATTAAAAATTAACAATCACAGACAACACTTGTTAACAATTCAAGAAAACTACCAAATACACAAAGCCATAGGAATGGGAAAATCACTATTGAATGAATTCACCAATTTAACAAATAAAACACTGTTCAACTCACTAAAAATAAACACTACACAGGGAAACTAATACAAACTGTTCAACTCAATAAAAATAACCACAACACACACAAAACAGCTGATGAAAACAGAGAAATAATTTAATACAGCAACACAGATACAATAACAAACAAAAAGAAAAAAAGTTGGTAGCACTGCATTTCATCAAAAGAACATGTATGTAGGCGCTAATGACCCCGCTGTCGACGCGCCCTAAAAACAACAACAACATGTATGTAATGTAGCAGACAAACGAAACAAGAAGTGCAGTGGCAATGGATACAATGCCAGTTTTTATTTAGAAATATGTGTAAAACAGTTTTTATAATTGTGAAATAGTAGACCTGTAAGATGCATAAAGTGCTGTTCCAGATCGCCATGTAAATACCATCACCCTAGCTGTAAGTACAATGTAAATATGTATATAATAATTAATAATTCCTCTGTCAAATGTAACATATCACATGTAAAAACAAATTCACAGTCACTGACGATGCCCCACAACATAAGGGCGAAACGCGTATGGAAATAAAGAAAACAGTAACATCAACAGTTGTTCCAGACGGAATTTTGATTTATAATCTATTAACCAACAACTGCGGAAGATGGCCTACAACCAGATTTGCTAGGAACCTTTTAATTTTTTAATTGCCGTATTTATCAATAGTCTGGCACAAAATTAGCAATGCGGGGATATTAATGAAATATGGGGAGTTAAGTTTGGGTGGGATTGACCTTTAATTTGTTATTAGAAATTGCAGGTCATGAAGGTACAGGTAATTGTGGGTCATGACCCCTGATAACATAGAAGGTAAGAAACATTGGAACGATGGTTATCTATAGTTGTCAAATAGAGAACCAAGAGAGATTTAAGAAGTAAAGTTTTTAACAAACATTGGTTAAGTAACGGGGACTAAGATCTGATTAGTAACTAATAGACAGACATTGGAGAGGTTATGAAGTGTTAACGAAGTGAAATGTTTCCAACGAGGACTAGGGAGTTTGTAAAGTGCAGAATCGTGAGTGACCTCACCGCCTAGGTTCAGTATTTCCCTTCGACTGTCAAAACAAACTATTTCTACGACAGTTTGACTTCAGTTAGTTGAAAATGAGGGCTGAGGTTGTGTCCCTCAAAACTTCCCAAGAGAGTCACATTTTGAGGCGGACGAACGCCCGAGAGTATTTAATTAAAATAGAAACTTGTTTCGTTCGCTGTTATATTTATTCCACTGGAACCCGACTAATCTGAAAATGTGGAGATCTCTCTTTCCTTTTAAACAAATTTTGAGCTGGTCAGATTTACATTACCAAACATAATACATCTCATTATCAACCACATGAAAAATCTATCTATCTGAAGAAACATAATATACAAGACACTTATAAATTTAAATGATTTTATCTTAAACAAAATACACAATGACGAATTGTTACAAGAACAAAAAAAAAAAAAAGAAGAAATAACTGCAGAAGTAGCATATTTGTGTGCCTGTAAGACCCTCTTTTTTCAGATGTACTGATAATGTTTCTAGTACTGATAAGACAAGAAAGGATGGAAGACCAGTTTTGGGTACATACGAGATATGTATTCCTGCAAGGCTACCCAGTGCGCGGGTAAGTTACGGTCGAGTTCTCCCAGGGGTCTCTGGCGTCGTGGCTTAACCAGCGAGAATTATAGTCCACCCGCATTTCCCAGAGATTAAGTTTTAACTCGTTCTGTTGTTTAAGTAATATGGTTCCATTGTGTGCTCCCTCCACAAGTAGTTCTCAGCGTTTTGTCGCATTTTTTTTTCTTTGAATTAAGTTTACACTAATTACGGGGATGTCGAGAGAACGTGCGCTGCATATCCAGGCTGCCTGCCATACTTCATATTGTAGTCTCGCCACTAATATGCAACCAGAGTTCATTCTCACAGTGCTCAAAGCCTGTTATTTCCCGATCAGCAACAGTGATAGAAGAAAAAAACTTATGCTTGAAATGTTTCACAGAGATATGTTACGAGAATTCATTACCAAGATCGAACACAAAAAGTTTTATTATTATTATTGTTATTTGCGAATTCTCCCAATAAATGGAAGACGTTAAGTAAATGACGCAATCAAATTTTCTTTGAGTTCATCTTGTTGTTACAATAGGCTTTCATTCTTTCCGAGAAAGCTTGTTTGCGTTCTTCCGACCACTTTGGTCTGTATTGTTTTTGTTTTGGTTGCTTAGTTGTAACTTCCCATTTGTCTACTCTGTGTCTGAAGGTGTCTCTTTCTAAGATGTCTGTTGCTCCTATGCTTGCACTTTTAAGATCCTTCCGAATTTCATTCAGCCAAATTGTTGGGTTTTTAAGTGAAGTTACATAATCTTTTTGTAAATCGATTTTCTGGTAACCTCTTAAGGTGACCAAAGGATTTCATTCGCCTTTTCTTTATGATAGTTTCGATGTTTGAAAACTTTTCTGTTGTTTTGATTGATTGTAGTCTGTAACCATCTTTAGTGAGTCTTCCTCCTAGAATTTTTCTAATGATTTTTCCCTCTACTTTTTTATATTTCTTCAAGGTCATGTTTTCTGTTAACTGTTAACGTTTCACTTGCATAGAGTTTATTATTATTATTTGTTCGTAATGGAGCATAAGCTGCGGTGAAAAATTTCCTGCACTCCTCTTTTCCTATTTTTAATTTTTTAAATTTATTTAATTGCGATGGTAAATTATTCAACAATTACCTCCGTAATTTATGGGTATGTTTTTTTTTTTTTTTTTTAAATCCGCTTTCTTACCTCCTGTAGTCATGCACCATTATTAATTCTTCCACCAACATTTCTCGAAGGCTCATCACCAGTATACACTTTATACACTGCCGGCACCATTTATCTCCCGATGAATCCCATTCCAGCCCCTTTATCGCGCCAGTTCTTCATTGTGATCTGAGGTAATTTCCAGAGACAAATATAGCTGTCGTGTATAGAACTTCCTCCATCTCCTGTATCTGATACCCACAATCTGAGTCCCATACTACACCACGATATTGAAGCATTGCATTTATTATACTAATGGCTTTTGGCCTCATCGATGTCGAGGTTATTAGAGACGGGATTGGACTGGGGACAAGGGACGGGAAGGAATTCGGCCATCGCCTTTTGAAGGAAGCATCCCGTCATTCGTCTGGAGTGATTCGGAGAAACTGTGGAAAACCCAAATCTGGGTGCCCGGACGGGGATTCGAACCCGCGTCCGCCCTAATGCGAGGCCACAACGTTAACCGCTCGCCCGCTACGCTCGGTTTCAAGCAATGGTCTGTCCAAGGTTTCATAACCCGATTCCTTACAAGTTATATCTGGGATGATAAAAATTTTATGTCTATAGCTTGTCGTTAATATCGAAGATTTCTTCGGCCTACATAATACGAGTTCATCGTTATTTCATATGTTGAACGTAGCGGTAACTAAAATTTTGGCCAGGTAACTGTTTTTTGTCTCTGGCGTGATATCCGCAGGTAAGCTGTATCATGTGTGTCATTTTGTTCGTGTTAAATGTGTGATTGTTGCGACGGAAAATGAGGACCATAGAAGTGTATATCTACGAGGACGAATCAAAAACTATGTTACATTATCAAGTAATGGGCATTTATCAAACCACCTACACATAGGCAACACGGCTATGAAAATATACAATGTAAGTTCACTTTCCACATAGTCCCCAAGAGACTGTAAACATTTCTCGGAACAGTCAACCAACATTTCGATTCCGGATACGTAGAATCACCTCTAGCGCTATGTAACCACCTGGAGGCAGCTGCTTTCACCTCCTCATCGTTGTCGTCCACCGAGATCCTTTTTCAGCTTACCAAACACTTGATGGTGATCTTGTTCCACGATAGCGCAATACCTCACACGGCTCGCCAAACATCCGAACTGCTGCAGCTATTCAAGTGGGAGATATGGAAACATCCTACATACAATCCAGACTACCGCCATGCGACTATCATCAGTGCTAGACATTGACCGGGCGTTAGGCGTAATTACGCCTGAATTTTTTCGTTTTACGCCTGCAAACTCCGTCAAAGGCATAGAAAATACGGACAAGCATTAAAACCTAAATTAAAAAAAATACATTTGAGGACTTCGTTTTCAGTTTTGCGTCTTCAACGTTTAATTCTATTAATTATTTTCAATTACAATTCCTGTCGCATTGTTGATCTATAATACGTTTCTGAAATTCAGATGTGGCAACAGTGTAGGGGAAGTTCCGCTAAATAAAAAACAATTGTAGTGCATGCGTTATTACTTTGGCAAATTATTCTTAGAATTTGTACCTCAAGGAAAATAATTATCAATTTTTAGTTTACATGTTGATTTATTTGCATTTTTTTTTTAAAAAAAAAAACCTCTGACGATGAATTGCAAAAAAAAAAAAAAAAAAAAAAAAAAATAGCGAACGAGCGGTGATTTGCCACAGACAGGTTTGGTTCGCCTCTGATCAACCACTCCCTCGTAAGTTTCACCGAAGATATGTGATTATAGGATGCAGAAATTACGTTCTCCCCTCACTTAGTGCTAGTAATGAGCAGGAATCAGTGATATAAGTGAACATGTAGTTGAAAGAATGGAGTTACTTTAATAACTTCAATAAAAATAAGCACATAGAAATACATTGGATATTACTGAAAAATACTGCATAAAATAGCTCTCATGAATGAAAATTCTTACTAATAAAATCCCGTCACTCTGGACACTCTTTCTAAGCCAGCAGAAGGGTATAAATGCATAAGCCCTCCCCTAATAAATTCTTCATGCCTACTGGCAATGTGGTCCATCAGGAAGGTCGGCCATCAGACTGCTTGGGAAGACTACTTCAGACTGCGCTCCCCAGCGTAGAAGAGTGGTGGGAGAAGTCACGTGAAGTTAGTTCTATTCGCTTAGAACATCTTACTAAGGGCTTTTTGAATTTACCATGGTGGGGAGACCACTTCTCACGGGAAGAGAACCTGTTAACCTTGGACTATGATGCGTCGGGTGGAATTAAGTTACGTGGCTGTATCTTGAGAAAAATTATCCCGAGTAAAAATTACAATATCCTATAGCCAAAATCCGTCAATATACTACAATATATTGAAACATATATTCCATATTTTTTTCCAGACCTATTTACAGTTTCAAAATTTTGTTGGAGTTGCTTGTAAGCTATAAAATCTGTATTTTCATAATTATTAGATAATTACGCCTGGGACATTTTAATTTTACGCGCTGATTCTGAAAGTTAGGAGTAACAAATACTCCTGGATTTATAAACAAATTTCAGCACTGATTATCATATATTTTATAGCCGCCGCGAGCTCAGAATGTTGAATCACTCTGCTATGGACTAAAGAAGACGCTGCCATCTCAAGTCGTTAATTAAAACACAAATAAGCCCTTAAGATATCATTGATAGTAATGGGCTTAATCGTCACGTTCTCCTTAACACAGTACTACATAGCGCTCAAATTTACTGTCACTACTGGTGGCCAGTTGCCCTTAGCCACAATATTTCACACACGAAGTTATATTTCACTCAAGGACCGAAAACGCTCATTGATCGAAAAAAAAAAATCGACAAAAACGTGTTCTGGTTTCTTGAAAGCGGTCACAACACGTTATTCGCGCTATGACACTTACAAAAATCAGCCGGAACGCCTTGTGGCAAACACAAAAAAGGCCACAAAGCGAAATTCACGTCTTGTCCAGGTCGCATGTCCTCACTTGACGATCCACATTTTTATTTTTAAAGGTACTTGTGAAGATATTAAATTCACCCTGGATCGATTCGTCGTGAACACAAAGAGTTAGATATTGAAATATGCAGCCAAATATGACAATAAAAATTGGTAAATATTACCTAAAAATGAAAAAATACGATTAAAAATTTAAATTTACTATATATCAAAACACGCTCAATCATACATCATTTATTTTTCTAGTAGTGTCGCTTTCATGTAAACAGCATAATTTACTTCCGTGCACTCGCTGCACCACTGGGAAATTAAATTTTAAATCGTTTTGTGGAAATCACTTTAATTTCAGTTAATTTACAGAATAGTACTCTTTCATCTGTACTAAGATACTCCACTCTAAATTCAATTACGTAGCTTCGCGCTTTCAGAAATTTTTATTTTCGGCATGGCGGTAGGTCTACTCACTGATCCACTACAGATTTAACGATGACTGAGGATATTTCACTGAGATATTGATTGACGCAGATCGACACAGGCATGCTTCTGCTGCACTGTCGATATTAAAAGTCGGGCGGAACATTACGTTTAGAGAGTGACAACAATGTATAACTTTAATTCTTGACTGGTGAATTCTGACCACAGTGAAAATTAGTTTTTTTTCTCCACACTTGTATAGCAGAAGTACAGTTCTGTGAATAATTATCTTAATTTCTTCTCATCTAAATCTAGTGAATTCCCGGTACTATTAAAAGACTGCCAGTTTATTCCTCAAAATATGACTATATGACCATAAATATTATCGAAATATGACCAAAACTAGGAAAATGATGTGAATATCATTTATATGCTATATGAAATACATTTAAATACAGTCAGAAACGTTGAATCAGTGTTTAACTCAACATTTCAGCTCTAAAAGAAAGTAGGAAAGAAACATGTCCTAAAGATCCGAACCCTACTGATAAGAAACCAAAACATTTTGTGATTGTGTTTTCGCTCAAAGAGCGTTTTCGGTCTTTGAGCCTAACATATACACTCGCTGGTGTTAATTACTGTATGCTTAAGCCTACACATAGCCAGCACTAGATTTTCTTGCGTACGAGACCAAAGACACGTTCTTCATTCACGCCGACATAATACAATCTTTTTCTCTCTGCTCTGCACGGCAAAGATACCAACTTAATATTACCACAAACACTATGCATGGTACTACATTGTGGAACCTTTATGTCTCGTAAATAAATGAGAAGTAACGTTACTGTAACCGTTATATACAAATTTAATTACAAGAATGATTGGTGAGACGCGAGAAGGTCATAGAATAATTGCACCTCCCCCTGCAAGCTTAATTCTCTCGTAAGTGCTGATTGTGGTACGCGTGCCGAGAGAGATGTACCCGCTATTACAGAGCAGCGGTACAACACACAAATAACTGGGATGCCGCTGCCGGAATTCAGTTCTTTGTTCGAGCTTTCATTACGTTGCGAGTCGATATAACGGGGAGGTCTTGATAAAATAACAACGAAAAAGCAGTTTTCAAGCTCGTAAACATTTCCTGGAACAAATAAGAGTGGCAATAAAGTTTGGTATTATTTTGTGCTACTAAATTTGAATACCCGAAGTCGAGATGATTTCTGTTGTGAATAGAGCTGTAAAAGTAACGATGTATTCGTTACTGAGTAACGGATTCGTCGCCTGACTCGAAGTACCGAATCGTTACTCAAATTTTTCGTTACTCGCATTTGTCGTATAGATACGAACACGTTCCAGCTCCCGCAGGTAAGTAATTTTGACAACGTGAAGACTAATTTTGTACTTTTTATTTTGTTTTACATTAAAATTTACAGTGCATTATTTATAAATAGAAAATTTGTATGGATAATTTGAGATAGTTACTGTTTTTTCATTGATAGTTCATTAGCGAGGTTTATTGATTTCAAACATTTGTGTAAATTGTTTATTTTAAGAATTGATACCTTCTATTTTATTTTATATTGTAATTTACAATATAAAAGAGTTGTCTAATAGTTTTTGATATTCATCTCTGCACGTGTTATGTTCTAATAATATTTAATAACATTGCAATAGAGCGTACGATCCGGTGGCAATTTCCCTACAGACTCACCTTCCCCCCTTTCCTGCATTCACCTACATTTGCCCTCTACAAATTTTAACTTTAAATTAAGAGAAATTTCTCTTGGTAACTTATTCCAATCCCTGAAATCCTTACCTAAAAAGAGAATCTTCCTAAATCCTTGTGCCTGAAATCGAGTGCAAGATTGTGGTCATGGTCATATTTCCCTTCCAAGCATTAGTTTGAATTCGTACATCAATGTCTTTCCATGCCCTACAATCAATATACGCCTTGTACACTCCCATGACCCTCTTCACCCTCCTCTTGTCTTCCAATGAATCCCATCCCATCATATCTGTTACTGATTGCATTCTGCGATAATTTCCGGAAACAAATCTAGCAGCCCTTTTCTTGCAGTTACAGAATTCCGTAAACAAAGAATAAGTTACAATGACTTTTTTCCTTTTGCCTGGTGTTAGTTATTGTATTATTACCGCAGGATCCATGTGATCTATCATCAATGCAGTTCTGGCTTTGATGTTTAATGTTTGTTGTAACCGCGACACAACAACAATTAATCTAATCGCATGTTTGTCCTGAACCTTTGTTATTGATTTAAAAGTATTGAATATTGATAGTTTTAAAATGAAACAATTAACGCTGGAGTCAATAGTATTTTGTATGCAGGCCTGATTTGATTGTATGTCCACATTTATTTTAACAAACCTATCACAAAAATATGAAGAATTAACAAAAATAAATAAAGGAAGACAGTGGTGAAACCACATTATTAAAAACGAAATACTTTGATGAGATTATAACATTTCTTATATAGATGTCCAATATCACATGAGGCTTCTATGCATTGTTTTAAGGAGGCTACTTGAAAAAATTACAGTCATTAGTTATTTTCACTAGATATAACACGGTAAGGTGAAAGGTCAGGTCTTTTTTTTTGTATGCAAACAGGTATTTGTTTTGAAATTAGATTAATCTTTCGTATATAATATTCATTACAGTAAATCAAGTGTACATTCATAGGTTTTCTGTAAGATCCATGTGCTAATTACTTTAAGTTTTATACAAATTTACAAGTTACCTAAACTTATTTTATAAAATCTACGCTCGTATTTCACTAAATAATCCATTTACTTAATAAGTCGTCCCGTATGCGTTACGATATGCTTCATGCTAGTGTTCGATTGTACCGAAAGTAACGATTCGAAAGTAACAGGTATTGATTGGTTTAGTAACGAATACATACGGGTACAGAATTTCTCGTTACTTTTACAGCTCTAGTTGTGAAGAACTCTGATCTTTTCTCCCGAGGTAGCTGTAAGATAAGACGATACAAATGAAAACTTGTAATATCTTTAACACATTTTTGTTTGTATCTAACTATAGATTTTAGTTGTAATGAACAAAAGGCTAAAAATAATTTCGTCTAAACGTTAGATCTATGCAGTAACTTCTTTCAGAAAAGTTACAAAATTTTAATTTAAAATTAATTATCAAACATCAATGCCTTAGAAAAAATTTTAGTATTAGTTTTTGGTGGAGATTGAAAAAAAAGCATATGATTCTGTGGACATAGTCACACTCAATGGAACGCCCTATTAATTTAGCGTTGGTAAAAAAAAAAAAAAAATAATAAAAAAAAATTGCACTTATCTAAACATAGAGGCAGAGACAGTGACAAGAATACTACGGTAGAGTTTCAGAACTTTTTGAAATCAAAAGTGAAGTCAGGCAAGGAGATATCTTTCTCTAAAACTTTTCGACTGTGTGCTTGAAAATGTAATTAGGTAAAACAGTACTAATCTGAAAGAAAAATGGATACAGGATATCAAGAAGTAAAAACAGGAGAAGCAGAAAAGAGTAATAAGAAGATTGAATTCTTAAACAGATCCGACAATAGTAAGTTTCGATTTTTCCATGGAACGCGACATAACGCCGTTAGAATTTTGTCGCATTTTTGGGCGTTAGTAAGCTCTTTCCCAAGTTTAGCAAGACTGTACTTTTCCGTGACAACCAAAGATGCCTATGCGATGCATAGTAGCCTCTAGAAGCGAAGCGTTTCAAGCAAAGGTTACGATACTTTGAGGCAGACGTATTATTCTTATCTCCGAGTCGGAGAGCATGGATCTCACTTTCAACGATGGTTGAGAGGTGTTCAGTCTGCCAGTAAAGGCCCCTGCCAGGCAGACCTCACACACAACGCGCCTGCACGCCGGGATACATATACGACTCCAAACAGGCGCAGAGGCATCAAAACAAACCAGGAAAATAAATAGAATCATCTAGAGGCTAAGTGGGACCTTTTCTTACAGAGGTCGCCGTACTACCACACAACGGTATTCCTGCGCCAGGCCGCCTATATAAGCGTAGCCGACAGCTCCACCGGCAGTTCCGGCCTGACCGCGGAACCAGCTTCAACTACAGAAGACCACCGGAAGTTCGCGAGAAGTAGAAGCCGTCTCTCTCTACCCTGGATCAGGACCAGGCTAAATTTCTCGACGGTCATCCGATAACTGTACCCACATTTGTTTATTGTTTACCAGTTGTTTTGTGTACATAGTAATAAACCTCAAGGAACCATTAAGTGTAGTTCACTTCAGTGGCGACAAGGTTGGGATAAGAACTCTCGACCATCATGGCTACGCCAGCAGCACCTACGGAATGGCAACAGTTCCTCCAAGGACTTCTACATCAGTTCACAGCAATGCAGCAGCAATTCGCAGAATCTCAGAGACAACTGATTGCGGAAGTCAGGAATTCCGCCACCCCACGGCCCCGCCTCCGTTCCCAGCATTCAACGACGACGTCGAGGAATGGGAGACCTACGAGAAGCGCATAAAACAACACTTCGCAATTCATCACATATCCAAAGAAGAAGACCAGCGTGCATATTTCCTTTCCTGGAACCAATCGAAGATGTATGTCTTGCTCACCAAACTTCAGCCACAAGACCCCGACACCCTCACCTTCACGACCATCTGTACGACACTGAATGCATACTACAGACGCCGGTACCATGTCGTCGCGGCCCGCGTCGAATTCTATCAATGCCGGAAGAAGCCCGATCAGACGTATCGCCAGTGGGCGGCCGAACTCCAAGGCCTTAGCAGAAAATGTAAGTTTCAAACTCGTCGTTCCCACGAATCCTACGCCGACGACATGGTGCGTGATCACATCATACAGGCTGCACCAGATGCCGCATTCCGGCATGACGCCCTCAAGTTAGAGGACCCATCCCTGGAGCAGGTCATCGAACTTGCCTACAAATTCGAAATATCTACGGCCGCAGATCGCCGCCTGGAGTCCTGGGCGGATGTGGCCGCAATCCGAACCGACGTAGAGGACACGGAAGGACGTCGCCGCCATCCAGAGCTCCCAGTCGCGCTCTTCCCGACACCACAACCGGGGACCGCTTCCTCAGAAGACATCGAACCGGCCCGTTCCGGCCGGGGCACCAAGTCTCGGCAGCAGCAGCGGATCCCGCAGCGCCGACGCCGCAGCCCGCTCCGCCTGCCCTCCTGCCCCGCCTGTTATTCAGCACATGAGAGGGAAAATTGTCCGGATCGTTGGGCTGAATGCTCACGTTGCGGCAAGGAGGGACACCTGGCGTCCGTCTGCCGCACCAACACCACCAATGCCAATCCCGGCTCTCGCCGCCCAGGGTCTTACCAAGACGGGTTGAGCGGCGCACCTATGGATATCAATCAGGTAGACACTTCCACAGCATCCAAACTTTTTATCGACGTTACGGTCAATGGCAAGCCTCTGTGCCTACAAGTCGACACAGGAGCAGCAGTCTCATTGCTTAATTATACTACTTATGTGCAAATTGGCTCGCCCCCCCCTCTCGCCGGCCCCCAAGCGCCTCCTGACATACAACAAACAGGAAATAGCACTCCTGGGACAATTCACAGCAAACGTCATGTATAAGTCTGTACATCGTTCAGTCCCCTTTTTAGTAGTTAACAGTTCTCTCACAGCAGACTTATTTGGACTGGACGCTTTCCGCTTATTCGGATTTTCAATTGAGGATAACATACACCTCGTATCTCAGCATGTTCCTTTTCCTGAAGTGGACGCCCTTTGCACCGAGTTTCAGGACCTGTTCTCACCAGGCGTCGGCTGTGCAAAGGACTTCGAAGCATCACTCCAACTCCGGCCGGACGTACGGCCTCGATACTTCCGGGCACGCCAGGTACCCGTAGCGCTTCAACAACCACTTCAGGAAGAACTTCAACGTCTCCAAGACGAAGGGATCCTCCAGCCGGTGCGGTTCAGCCCCTGGGCCACGCCGTTGGTCATAGTTCAGAAGCCAGGACGCCGCTTACGTCTCTGTGGTGACTTTAAAACCACAGTCAACCCGCATCTGCTGGTAGACGACTATCCACTTCCGAGACCGGACGACCTCTTCCGTAAACTAGCAGGAGGTACCTACTTTACAAAAATTGACCTGGCAGAAGCATACCTTCAAATCCCTTTGGATATCCAGTCCCGACAATACACAGTCATCAACACTCCCTCTGGCCTCTTCCAACTCAACCGGCTCATGTTCGGCTTGGCCAGTGCTCCAGCGATTTTTCAACGGTATCTCGAACAACTTCTCCAGGATATTCCGGGATGCATCAATTATCTCGACGACATAGTCGTCACGGGACCCTCCGCTGCCGAACACATGACCAACCTCCGCCTACTCTTCCTCCGCCTCCGTGCAGCAGGTCTGAAATGCAACCTTTCCAAGTGTCAATTTTTTCAACAATCCATTTCCTACCTGGGTCACATCATCGCTCAGGAAGGCATTTCCCCAGCATTTTCCTATGTGGACGCTATTTCCAACTTACCTCGGCCTCAGGATCTACATCAGTTGAAATCTTTTTTAGGCAAGATTTCATACTACAGAAAATTTATACCCTCGGCAGCACTAGTGGCAGCACCCCTGTACCACCTCTGTCGCAAGAATATTCCGTTCCGTTGGACCCCAGCTTGCGAGACCGCATTCCACACCCTTAAACAGCAGCTCAAGTCCGCAGCATGCCTCATGCCATATACTCCAAACCTCCCCTTGATACTTGCCACAGATGCATCCGATTACGGTGTGGGGGCAGTTCTGTCTCATAAATTACCAGATGGCACGGAACGCCCCGTAGCTTACATCTCCAAAGCCCTATCGGCTGCCCAGCTTAAATATTCTCAAATCGAGAAAGAGGCGCTAGCTATTGTTTTTGCCTGCTCCAAATTCTATTCCCTTTTATATGGGATTTCTTTTCATCCTCATTACCGACCACAAGCCACTCCTATCACTATTTGATCCGTCCACACGTCTGCCTACCAAAACATCCCACCGCATCCAGCGTTGGGCACTATTCCTGTCCCAGTTCAGATATACCATGCATTTCCGTACCACCTCCAGGCATGCCAATGCAGACGCCTTATCCAGACTACCGCAGGGACCAGACCTTGCCTTCGACAATTCGGAACTTCTTGTGTTCCAGATCGACGATGACATACAAGAAGCACTGAAGACATTTCCAGTCACGGCCTCAAAAGTCGCTGCAGCCACAGTGGAGGACCCCCTCCTCCGTGTCATCCGACACCACATCCAACACGGTTGGCAAACACGTTCCCCTCCACGCCATCATCAAGACCTCCAGTTCTACTACTCCATCCGCCACCAGCTCTCAGTAGTAGAGGGAGTGCTTCTCCGCACAGAACCAAATTCCACCCCGAGGGTCGTCGTTCCGAGATCCCTACAGCCGACAATCCTCCAAACTCTCCACCAAGGACACTGGGGAATTGCCCGCACCAAATCCCTTGCCAGACGCCATGTATTCTGGATCGGCCTTACCACGGATGTCACGAAGATGGTGCGGCGCTGTACCATCTGTGCCCGACAACTGCCCCGCCCCCCTCAAAAGTTCCTTTCCTGGCCGGCACCGTCCGGACCCTGGGAACGCATTCACCTCGACTTCGCTGGCCCATTCCTAGGCCACCAGTGGCTCTTAGTGACGGATGCCTTTTCCCACTTCCCATATGTCGTCCGTTGCTCCACAATCACCACAGAGGTCACCATTTCAGCCCTCACGAAAATCTTTTCCATCGAAGGATTACCATACGCCATCATCACAGATAACGGACCGCAATTTCGAAGTCGGGAATTCCTATCCTTCTGTACCGCCAACAATATCCAACACCTCCTCACCCCGCCCTTCCACCCCCAATCTAACGGGGAGGCGGAACGGCTAGTCAGAACATTCAAAACCCAAATGACCAAATACACCACAAGTCACAAACTCGAAGAGGCATTGACACTCTTCCTCAGTTCCTATCGAACCACTCCAGTGGGGGCTAAAAGCCCGGCGGAATTGCTGCATGGCCGCCAACCTCGCACTCTCCTCCATCTCCTCTTACCCCCTCCCAAAGTACAGGTACCTTCGGGCCCATTCCGTTTCACCCCGGGCTCCCTAGTCTGGGCCCGCGGGTTTGGCTCCCGGGCCGGTTGGCTTCCGGGGGTCATCCAGCGGCCCCGGGGCCGCCAACTGTTCGACGTCAGCCTGATGGCCGGGTAGTGCGACGCCATCGAAACCAACTACGTCCCCGCTACCCCACGGCACCGTCCTCTTCCACCACGGCACGGCCATCCACTTCTTCCTCTCCTTCCCCGCCCCCTCCACCACTCCTGCCGTCTAACCGTTGCTCAGAGACAGTTACAGCGCCACCACCGACGCCACAACCTGTTGGTCGCTCCGACACCCTTCAGCCGCAGCCTCTCGACCACCTGCGGGGACCATCTTCAGCGCCCCCCGTACAGCCCCCGGCCATCGACGCCGACGAACCGATGCCGTTAGCTCCACAGGTACCTCCATCACAACCTGCACCACGACGCAGGTCGGCACGCATCGCCAGGGGAACAGCTCCGTACTCCCCCGGAGGTAGCCTTCATAGTCTGCTCCAGGGCGCCGCGGCAGACGACCTCGCAGACGTCGCAGACATCGCTTCCCCCCCCCCCCGGAGGGAGGTATGTTCAGTCTGCCAGTAAAGGCCCCTGCCAGGCAGACCTCACACACAACGCGCCTGCACGCCGGGATACATATACGACTCCAAACAGGCGCAGAGGCATCAAAACAAACCAGGAAAATAAATAGAATCATCTAGAGGCTAAGTGGGACCTTTTCTTACAGAGGTCGCCGTACTACCACACAACGGATTCCTGCGCCAGGCCGCCTATATAAGCGTAGCCGACAGCTCCACCGGCAGTTCCGGCCTGACCGCGGAAACAGCTTCAACTACAGAAGACCACCGGAAGTAGAAGCCGTCTCTCTCTACCCCGGATCAGGACCAGGCTAAATTTCTCGACGGTCATCCGATAACTGTACCCACATTTGTTTATTGTTTACCAGTTGTTTTGTGTACATAGTAATAAACCTCAAGGAACCATTAAGTGTAGTTCACTTCAAGAGGCAATTTTTAGAAAACTATAGAGCAGTTGAACATGTCACACAGAAGTTTATACTACCCTCAGAGTGCTAATGAAACGAACTCCCCAACACTCAGATGAAAACTGCAGTGCATGTTCTTCTAATAGAGACAATTTGTAGCACAACGTTACTACTGCCACGATTTTGTTGTTGTAACTTGTATGTTTTCTGCCCTGAAATTTATTCAATAAATACCAGTCAAACAATTTCCATTCATTCATTTCAAAATGCGTTTCATGACGTCACTGAATTAAATTTTTAACAGTAAGAGTTTCCTTGCTAATAATCAACATTAGGAAACATTGTATGGGAGTGGGGATGGACGCTGCAGAGAAAAGTCGCTGATTCTTACGCTCGGCATATGCGATAGTGCGTAGAAAAAAGATGGCAAATGTAGGTAATATTTAATTGCTTCTAGTTGTAATGTCCCTACACACCAACCTAAACGTTTCTTCATTTGTCACAAGTTCTTTGAGTGTAATATCTCATCCATCTACGTTTGCCTTTACGAATTTAATTTTAAATTCTTTCGTTTTTGCCAAAATATAAAAAATTTCCATGGTTAATTTATTCCACTCCATTATCTATGGAAGAAAATTATCCCACTTGATTATGCCTGAAATCGGGTGCCAATTTGAGGTGATGACAATTCCTTCCTATCCTTGCACTACTCCTGATTCTTCCACGAATATCCTTACAAGCCTCATTACCAAAATAAACGTCGTACTCTCAGTACAGAGTTTCAGGGTTTCCCGGAGATAGACCAGATACAAATAAAACAAGTTGGGCGGGAAAAAATAGAAAACAACTCAGCGATAGAACGAAGGAAACCAATTGGCAATCCTTGTAGACTGCCGACAGAAGTGAAAACTTAAAACTATGAGTATCATACGCGCAACACCTCATACTTATAGCTACAAATATACTAAATGTTAATAATAATTCCACGTGGTTTTAATGACCTGTCTTAGCCACTTAAACCTAACGCGGTAGTGCTAACAGTTGCAGGGGACCTACAGTTTAACGTGGAGCCCGAACCACGGAAGGGTTCTGCCGTACTTCACACAGCAACCTGTACCAGAGGTAAAGGTCGGGTTAAGGGCCTACGAAAATCCCTGCTGAGACAGGGATTCGAACCGTGGACCTTTAGTTCCCCAGTCAGACACCTTAACCATTGAGCCACCAGACTGCAACATAGGCCTATATACTGTTAACATTAGCATGTCGGTGACGCGAAGTCGTAACATTTTACTCATCCAAAAATCTCCCAACACCCCCTCGAAGTTTTCACTTCAAAAACTAAAAATCTAACTTTGCCCGCAACCCGAAGATTCGTCGAATCTTCTAGAAGGAGATGTAACAAGCTATTGTGTCAGAGGCACGAAGGCAAATTCCTTTCCTATGGAGCCAACTGTTTAATGTCCCGGCGTAGTTAATATAATAAAATACAACTCCTAAAAACTCCTGCTCAACACGGGATTTGAAACCGTGACCGGAGAGAGAAACTTTCAAAAGTAAGCGTCTTAACCACTGAGCTACCAGACCGCCTTTTTTTTAAGTATAAGTGTGCTAACTACTATCAAAATCGGATAAAAACAGTGGGTTTGTATGAACAACGTTGACAGAAATTAAGGTGAAGGGATATATGAGGAGAGGGTTTAGGTTTTTGTAAATCAAACGAAAACAGTATTTTTCTATTTGTTTTTAAGTATTCGTATGCAAAGTTCCATCAAAATCTGATAAAAACTGTGTGTGTGTATGAAGAACATTAAAAAAAATATTCATTTTTATATATATTTATATATATATTAGATACAAGTATAATATATACTTTTACTGCTGTTCAAGCGTAACACCTTTTACGTATAGCTACAGATGTATTGTTTTTACAA
>JARYHS010000200.1:0-10233 GCA_031002005.1 Vandiemenella viatica | reverse complement strand
ACCGCGCGCCTAAAGGAGAGAAGATCAGAAAGATGGGAAGATAAAATGTCCCATCTCTTATTAGAAAACAAGGAAGCCTGGGACCTAATTCGATCCATAAAAGAGCCGAAGGACGCGAAATCCCCAATATCAGGCCCGGCAGGTCCGTGCTTTCTGCCGTTAGAAAAAGCCGAAATCCTGGCAGAGCACTTCGCCGCCCATTACACAGAAGTGGTCTACCCCCAACTCCAGAGGAAGAACAGGCGGAGGCCGCAACAATTCAGCGAGTAGAGGACAGACTAAGCAGAACCCCTTCTGACCCGCCAGAACTGACAACACCCGGTGAAGTGAGAACAATCATCAAGAAATTAGCCCCAAAGAAATCACCTGGAATCGATGGCATTGGCAATATTCACCTAAAGAACCTACCAAGGAAAGGTCTGGTACTTCTCACCAGAATTTTCAATGCATGTCTCCTACAACATTACTTCCCTTCAGCATGGAAGACGGCTAAGGTTATAGCTCTGCCCAAAAGGGGTAAAGACAAAACAATTCCCAATAATTACAGACAAATTAGCTTACTCTCTGCTACCTCCAAGCTGCTGGAACGTATTCTGCTGAAGAGAAGTAAAGCAAGCTTAGATTTTGAACAAATCATCAGGAAAGAACAGTTCGGGTTCCAAAACCGAGTAGGAGCAACCTGTCAGTTAGTAAGGCTCACCGAGCAAATCAGCAATGGTTTTAACTGGAATAAATCTACAGCCGCCATATTTGTCGACATTGAAAAAGCCTATGACAAGGTGTGGCACACCAAACTAATAGACAAGCTATTCCATCACACCGACATACCCGACTGCTATATTGTCCTCATAGCCAGCTACCTCAAGGACAGGAGGTTCTTCGTCCAAATCGAAGGCCAGAAATCATCTACCTTCACAATTAATGTGGGCTTACCGCAGGGATCTGCCTTATCGCCTCATCTGTTCACCATTGATGTCAATGACATACGAACCCCGCCCAACGTTTATATTGCACAATTTGCGGATGACACGGTCATCTACGCAACCGGAGGTGACCACGAAAGAAATATTTCCAACGCCCAAGCAGGCCTTGACGCCTTTAGTCTCTGGTGTCGAGAAGATAAGGTGAAGGTGAACCCTACTAAATGTGCCGCAGTGTACTTCTCAACTAAACGACCAAACCTGCAAAGACAGTTGGAGCTAATGGGGCAAAGGTTACCCTGGGTTACCGAGCACCGGTACTTGGGGATAACGTTAGACCGTAAACTACTCTTCCGTCAACATGTCCTCGACAGAAGGAAAAAAGCCCTAGCCGTGGTTATGAATCTGACACCAATCTTCTTGAGCAACGACTTGAAACTCGAAACAAAAATAAGAATATATAAATCAGTTGTCCTACCCTTCATTATGTACGGTTGCCAGGTATGGGGAACTGCATGCAAATCTACCCTGCTACACTTACAAAGAGTACAGAACAGATGCTTAAGAATGATTAGCCATGCTAGCATCTACACGCCAATAGACCTTCTTCACGAGATCACCAACATGCCTACCATCAATGCAGAAATTTTTCGACAAGCAGAGAAATTTTTCACCAGGCTTGATACTATCCGCCCAGAAGTTGACAGAATTAGAGTCAGTAGGTACAGTACTCCCAATGGAATGGCACAAATTCAAAGTGCCACTCAGCACAATTATGACACCAATATAAAGGATCAACTACCACAAGTGATCCTTAATAAGAATATTCAAGGGTTTCCCATAAAGGCTGTTTATAACGGTCAAAGCTGGGTTTTTTCCCTAACGCGAATCATAGCGAATCCAATCAATCTATTCGAAACAGTAGATTAAGCTACATACAGTAGCGGGGCTACAAAACGCCGCTGAAAGCAGTAAAAAAAAAAAAAAAAAATCTCTGTTAAATTCATTTTGATAATATTACTCCTCCATAAGTGTGGTTAAATATATAAGCTTAAGTGTATTTTATAAATCTTTAGTGCAATACAAACAATTTTTTGTACCTACACAGTGGCATAGACGAACAATATTGCGTTGACAACGCTTAAGGGTAGTTCACATATTCCGTGTCCAGCAAGTAATTGGGCAGGCGCGGCCACATTCATAATTTTTCGCATATATACAAGAATACACTTACAGACTACATCAGATAAACTAGAAGTTGTAAGCACATATCTTCTCCTCAAAATGATTTCGGCACTGCCAACGGACAAGCACCCTAAGGGCGGATGGAATAGAAATGATCGAAGGAAGGGGGAAGCAGAATGCAAAGCGAAGCCACTGCATTGAGCACCTAAAGGGTATCTCGGGGCCATAAAATCCTTTCACATTACATATAGGACGATTGCTTCTTCCTGAGTACAATATTTCGTATGTAAAATCGTCCCACATTCGGATCTTTCAGGGAGGAGTCATCAGAATGGATAGAAACATTCTACGAGTCGGAGAGTGGAAACTGAGAAGTATTAATAAGGTAGGTACATTAGAAAACGAATTAAGTTAAATGTCATTGGAGTTACCAGTGTAAGATTTGTAATTAACCAGAGGATGGGGACAGCTTAGTGACAGGATATTTTGATGAGGCTGAAACTAAGCCCATTCCAACCACATTAGTAAAAGAGTATACGCTAATATCACAGAAAGATGATGGAGAAACAGAAAACAAATAGGATGAAATTAAAGAATTAATCCAATATATGAAGGGGAAAGAAAATACAATAACCATGGGTGATGGAATGCGATAATGATAGTAGGAAAAGAGGCAAATACTGTAGGAAGTTTTGCAGTGGAAGGGAGAAATGAGCTAGAGGCAGGTCGTTAGAATTTTGTAAAAAATGCAAACCAACCGTGGAAAACACACTGTATATGAATCACTCAAGAAGAATATACACCTGGAAATGTCCAGGTGATTTAGATACATATCAGCTAGATTAAATCGTGGTTAAACAGGCGTTCAGGAATCAAGAATACCCACAATATCATAGTTATAATGTGAAACCTGAAATCTACAGACACATGCAGAACAGTCTGGAATTGAACAAATGGAAAAATATATATCACGAGAGAAACATTTGCAGAGATGGTAGACGTAGGAGTTTAAGTGAGGACAAATGGAATGCACTGAAAAGAGAAATATCAAAGCTAGTAAAGTACCACTACTCTTCAGAAAACAAACTGCCCTAAAACTTTGCATCACAGAAGAAATGTTGGAGGTGATGGATTAAAAGAGAAGGCACACAAAGTCTCAGGATGAAGCAGGAAGAGAGCAATACAGAAAATTTTGAAAACAAGTAAACAGGAAATGCAAGAAACCGAAAGAAAATTGGCTGCAAGAAAAGTGCGAAGCAGTTGAAAAAGAAATGGTCATAGGTAAAATTAATGTGGGCTATTGGAAGATCAAACAACATTTTGAATAAATGAAACAAATATGTAGGATACAGTAAAGCTGCTGATAAGAAGCTTCTTTTGAGCTCAGAAGATTGAACTATCCGATGGTAGTAGGAATTCATAGAGAAACTGGATTTTGGGGATGATTTGAACGACAGTCCTGGGGGTTCTTCCAGTCAAGCGCAGTATGGTGAGGTACGGCGTCCTGTCTCACCGCACCAGACACCGTCATGCCAATCTGAGTCTACATCATGCGACTTTGCTACCGCGCAACATGGGGTCACAGCCCATGAGTACGGGGAGGCTCAGTCTACACCCTGCGCAACCTCTGCCAACCTGCGGTCTCCCCAGTGCGTCACTCCTACGACATCTAACGCGGGCAGCTATGTTGGAGCCCGCTCACGTCGATCCCAGGGGTCAGACACAGCAAATTTATCATGGACAACATGGCCATCACCCAGAACTGAAGATGGGTTCGACGACCCCGACTTCAAGGAGGTGGAGACACTGATCTACATCCTTTGTACATCTGTCAAGTACAGACCACCATGTAGAGGCATCGCGGGCGCCGACGGGGTTGACACCAGGCAATCTGCTCGTTACATGCGCGAGCCCATCAGAGTTAGCGGCGGTTAAGGATTTCCTCGAGAGCCGCAGCATTCAATTCCAGTTCGTCCAGTACGGAGGCGCAGGGCTTGCGATAACTGATGGCATCCAAAAAACCTCTCCACCAAAGAAAGCAACCAACCGAGAAACGGAGGTCACCCGAGATGAAAGCATCCCTCCACCCCCGGAACCCAAGCAGTCAACGCCATCGGAAATCGAGGCTGTTGAGGTATCCAATATCCAAGTCAATAAACAAAATGGCCGAATACTAAGAATAATCCCTGCAGGAAGAAATCATCATTGTCAACTGTCAACCAATGCTTCAAGTGTCAGGGATTCTTGCATCGATCGAAGGATTGCCGGAACCAATTTCGGTGCGTTCACAGCGGGGTCCGCGCGACGCTACACCAACTTGCGCTAACTGCGCCGCGGACCACGAGGCCATCTACGGGGGCTGCCCACTGGGGAGGAAGCTACAAGCGGCCGTCAACAGGAGCCGTCCCCACAACAGCACAGCGAAGATCACGATGCCACCAAGATCAACAAAGGATAAGACCACCCACGGCCACCTGACAAATCATAACCTTCTGACCAGACACGATGAGAATCAACACAACCACCGCCGCCGTGAGCAGCAGTACATCGACTTTCTTGTGTGTTTAATCTAAAGTGTGGTAGATAGACTTTGTTTTTATCTTTGAATTTTCTGTGTAGGCAGTGAGTCAGCAGTCGAGCAACCGCCGCCGTGAGCAGCAGACATCGACTTTCTTGTGTGTTTAATCTAAAGTGTGGTAGATAGACTTTGTTTTTATCTTTGAATTTTCTGTGTAGGCAGTGAGTCAGCAGTCGAGCAACCGCCGCCGTGAGCAGCAGTACATCGACTTTCTTGTGTGTTTAATCTAAAGTGTGGTAGATAGACTTTGTTTTTATCTTTGAATTTTCTGTGTAGGCAGTGAGTCAGCAGTCGAGCAACCGCCGCCGTGAGCAGCAGACATCGACTTTCTTGTGTGTTTAATCTAAAGTGTGGTAGATAGACTTTGTTTTTATCTTTGAATTTTCTGTGTAGGCAGTGAGTCAGCAGTGCAGCAGTAGCCAACTTTTGTGTGTGATTTAAATTGTGCTAGTTTTTGTCGTTATCTTTGAATATTTCCTGTTTAGGTAGTGTTCCAGTCAGTTGAGCCTCCGCAGCCGTAGCAGCAGTAGCCACGAGCCTTAGCAGCCGTTAGTACCGGTCGCCGATTTTTGTGTATTCATTTGTAGTTCGGTTTTTGTCTGTTTCAGGTGTCATGGCTTGTGCAAAGTGTTCTGGTAGGCGTCTGGTTCTCGAGGAGATTCTTAATACTATGGCGTCTCTTCAAGCGCAGGTATGGAGCATCCTAGACGAGGAGCGGCAGTGCGTCGAAGAAATTCCGCAGCCAACTGCAGTGGAACCGGCAAGTTTTGATTTTGAGGTTCCAGTTGCAGAAAACATCTGGCATCGTGTGGATCGGAGAAAGGCGTCGAAATTCCCAATTAGCCGAAGGGAAAATGATACCTTGCCCCTAAGTAACGCGTTTTCTGTGTTGCAGGAAGTTGTAGATTCAAACGCGAATGGCCCAGAAGAGCAGCAGGGAAGATTTACCCGCAGACCCCGAGCCTTGCCAGGAAAAGGTTTACTGGTGATTGGCAGCTCCAACGTGCGACGGCTGGAGAAACCGCTACGGGAATTAGCCACGAAGAACGGTGCAGATCCTCATACTAACGTTCATTCCGTTTCTCTTTCAGGAGCAACCGTACCACGTGTCATGGAGGCCATTCCAAGAGCGATTAGGGAATCGAACTGCCGTCAGTTAAGAGTAGCTGCGCACGTCGGCACTAATGACTCGTGTCGTGTTTCTGTTCCAGATATAGTTAAATCCATGGACAAGATGGGCCGAAAGGCGTATGAAGCCGCCCGGGAAAATTCAGTTTCATTACAGTTCTCAATTTGCAGTGTGGTGCCGCGTGTCGATTGTGGGGAGGCTGTGTGGTGGAAGATCTTTAATTTAAATAATAATTTGCAGGAGCTGTGTCGCAAAAACAACTGGGGCTTCGTCGACCTTCGTCCGATGATAGCTGCCAGCTGGGACGCATTTGACAGGTCGGGCGTCCACTACACACCTAGAATGGCGTCCAAGGTGGCTGCTAAAATTTGGAACCGCCTTGATATGAATTATTTTTTAGGAACAGTGTGAGGCCCGAGGATCCTTCATTTCACCGAAGAGGATGTGCTGATAACTTAGAAGCTGGTCCCGGTAGTGATGGCGCGAATAATTTTAATATTACAGCTCCAATTACTTCACCCGTTTACCGTCAGAGTGCGAGTATGAAAAATGCTATATCAGACACAAATAACAATACGAAGCAGCTAAGGATAATGGTACTAAATTGTCGGAGTATTAGAGGGAAAGTAGCGGATTTTCACGCCTCAGTTGCGACTAATGATGTCGATATAATACTAGGAACCGAGAGCTGGTTGACGCCTGAAGTTGAATCTAGCGAAGTATTTGGCCCTCATTTCAATGTTTTTCGGAAGGACAGAACTGTCTCAATGGGTGGGGGTGTGTTCGTGGCCGTAAGTAAAACCGTTAATTGCTCTGTCGTAACTGAAACGGAAAATTTTTGCGAGTTAATATGGGTCAAGGTAAAAATTGGCAAAAATTTAAAGTTCATACTCGGGTCATTTTATCGACCTCCGGATTCTGATCTGGCTAACGCGGAATACTTCAGAGAGTCACTTAATAACATTTACAAAAAATTTCAAGGACATATATTGATCGTGGGTGGTGACTTTAACCTACCGTCGGTTAGGTGGGACACATACACGTTCAGGTTGGGTGGAAGAGATAGGTTAATAACCGAAACGTTCCTAGAATCATTTGCAGAAAGATCTCTTGAACAGATGGTCGAAGAGCCAACGCGGTGCGACAAAGATTCCTCGTCCATTCTGGATCTTTTTCTAATTAGCAATCCTGATATTGTAGATAAAGTTTGTATAGAAGACGGTATAAGTGATCACAAGGCGGTTGTGGTAACGTTAAACTGTAGTCTGAGTTTGAAGCATGACAAAGAGAAACTCGTGTTTTGCTTCGATAAGGCAAACGATGCGGGTATGGTTGATCACTTTGCGAAGAATTTTGAAACGTACATGCTAAATACAAATGTTGAGGAACTTTGGTTTAATTTAAAAGAACTAATATGGACCGGTTTAAACCAGTTTGTTCCTAAGAAGTGTATTAAGGTCAGTAATAACTTCCCTTGGTTCAATAGGGAAGTGAAACGTTTGCTCAGGAGGCAAAGGCGTTTACATGCCGCGGTGAAAAAATCGGGGGACTCATCTAATCGTGCTAAATTAGTCCAGTTGCGTGCGGAAGTGCGTAAGGCAATGCGCGATGCGTTTAAAGAATTCCAAGCCAGGAATTTATCCGAAGATCTCATTACTAATCCAAAAAAGTTCTGGTCGTATATCAAAGTAATAAGAGGCTCTCGTAAGGTTATGCCGTCGCTGATTAAAGAAAATGGTGAATTATCAGAAACAAGCGTAGAGAAAGCAGAAATTTTGAATGATATATTTAAAAAGGCTTTTACGATAGAAAACTCAGAGGAGATACCGATATTTAACAATCGTACCGACAAAATTATGAATGATCTCGCTCTTGATGTCGAGGGAATAACTAAACTGCTTATGAATGTAAAAACCAATAAGGCTCCCGGACCAGACGGTATTCCTACAAGATTCTACTCAAGATACGCAAAGGAAATTGCACCGTATTTAATGAAATTGTATACCGTCTCTCTGGATCAAGGAAAAATACCAGCCGAATGGAAGACCGCTATCGTAACTCCAGTGTTTAAAAATGGGAATGTTAATGATCCTCAGAATTATAGGCCGATCTCGTTAACTTCAATATTTTGCAGGATTTTAGAACATATCATCTATTCAAATGTCATGCGGTTCTTGGATGAAGGTGAGCTTTTAAATCCAAATCAACATGGATTCAGAAAAGGCCGATGCTGCGAAACACAACTTGCACTTCTAATTCATGACTTGTGCCGAATTATAGATGAGCAATCCCAGGTTGATTTGGTTCTATTAGACTTTAAAAAAGCTTTCGATACTGTGCCTCACACTAGGTTACTTATGAAACTTCGCGGTTACGGCATATCTAGACAAATATGCGACTGGGTTGCAGACTTCCTGAAGGGCAGAACACAGTGTGTAGTTCTCGACGGTGAGCGTTCATCACTTACTGAAGTGGGGTCTGGAGTTCCCCAGGGAAGCGTGTTAGGGCCACTGTTGTTTCTCATATACATCAATGATCTATGCGACATAATAGGGGGGATGAAAAGATTATTTGCCGATGATGCTATAATTTATCGCGAAATCAAAACCCAGGACGACTGCGCTTTGTTACAAGACGATATTATGAAAATAATTGCGTGGTGTAAAGATTGGCAGTTGGAGTTAAACGCTAAAAAGTGCCAAGTCATGCGTGTAAGTAAAAAGGTGACACCATTTAACTATGAATATACGATTAATGACACTGTCCTTAGAACGGTAGATTCTGCTAAATACCTAGGGGTAACAATTCGTAATAATTTGTCGTGGAATGAGCATATCGAGAATGTAATGGGAAAAGCAAATCGTATGCTCCGATTTCTAGGTCGTAATTTAAATCAATGCACTCAGGAAGTTAAATCGATTGTATACAAGGTCACTAGTACGTCCTCACTTAGAGTATTGTTGTTCTGTATGGGGTCCCCATCAAAAGGGGTTAATGGAGGCTTTAGAGAATGGTCCAAAGAAGAGCCGCCCGATTCGTGACAGGTATATATAGTTGGAGGGAAAGCGTAAGTGCGATGTTGAAGGAGTTAGGTTGGGAAGACCTGGAACACCGAAGGCGTTGCTCTCGACGGAAGCTAATTGAAAAATTCAAGACAGATGTATTTCGGAATGACAGTCAGCAAATATTGCTACCAGCAACATTCATATCTCGAAATGACCATGAAAACAAGATAAGAGAAATCAGGGCCAGAACCGATTCATTTCTGTACTCATTTTTCCCACGAGCGATTAGGGAATGGAATAGAAAGGATTTACCGGGCGAGTAAACTTAAAATCCGACAGGAGTAGCTTTCGATAAAGCACTCCAGCCATCCTGATCTGGGTTTTCCATGGTTTTCCCAGATCACTCCACGCGAATGCGGGGATGGTTCCTCACAATAGCCCATGGGCGCCTCCTGCCATATCCCTTATAACCCTTCCAAACCATAACCCTTTTCGATAGGTGCAATGCACCCTCCGCCACACACTTTTAGTGAATCGCGGAGTAACAATAATAATAATAATAATAATAACCACAATTACCGCTGTCAATGCCAGCCACAAGAAAATCAACTACAGTCTCAAGTATGTTGTTTTTGGTAGCATTTGGGGGGTACACCTAGGGAAAAAATACCGGCTTTTATCATTATATACATATATAACAGCCTTTAGGGAAACCCTGGAGTATTCTTATTTGCGTCAGGTGGGGATCATCATCGCGAAGAACTGCGATAGTTCCCCAGCTGGTTGTCTCATAGTTGCATCTCTCTGAAGTCGTGGTTGCAGTATCGGTGCTTCTGGTGACCCACTGCTCCGGTCGTCGAATGTGTTGGTGGCCTCCAGCTTGATTGTGATTGCTGTCGAACGATAGGCCCCCTGACTTGGTGATATTTGCAAGCCTCCATTTCGTTACCTCTTCTTGCTGTTAGGCTGCGGCCGGGTTGGGGCTGTCTGCTTGTGGCGGCCTGTAGTCTTCTTCTGACGGGGCAGCACCCATAGCAGGTGGCGTGGTCAGCGCCGCAGTTCGCGCACGTCGGCGTGTCTTCACGCGGGCGTGCGCAGACCAGGACGCTGTGGCTTTCCCCACAGCGGAAACACCGCACTTGATTGCGGCAGTTGACTGCTCGGTGCTGGAACCCCTGGCATCGAAATCATTGTTGGATGATTGACTTCCTTCTGTTCTCGGAGCTTCGAACGTGACGACTCTTAACTTCGTGAATTGTCACGACGGGCTTGGTTAGTGGAGACCTGACTTGGATGCTGGCCGAATCGATGGACTTGGCTGATCTGGGCTCGCTCCTGTCTGGTGCTGAGTTTGAGGACGAACTGCTGCCTTGGAGTGTTCCCTCATTCATATTGGTGGGGTCTTTTGGAACGGCT
>JARYHS010000196.1:0-26965 GCA_031002005.1 Vandiemenella viatica | reverse complement strand
ATTCACTATGTTATAATGGCAGAATAATGTCCCACATGGATATATATATATACCTAAAAATTACGCCTATGTAAGTTAGTGGACCACAGCGTCAGGAGTTAGATTGTTTGCAGATGACATAATGACTAATGAGATATAAAAGGATCTAAACAGTAGAAGACTGTAAACTGCTGCAGGGTGGTTTAGATAGGATATCTGGCTGTGTGAGTAAACATGGGATGGAGATAAATGCAAAGAAGGCCAGCTTATTAGGTACGCAGATAAAAAGGTAAGTGTTGATTATGATTATAAAGTGGGGAAGGTGCTGCTTATGGAAAGACTGGAAATGTAAATACCTTTGCATAACATTTGATAACACTCTTAACTGGTCATGAAACGTTGGACAGGTAGTAGTGAAAGGTTTAAATATCCTTCGTCAGCTGGAAAGAGTGATGAGAGGATGTGCTAGAGAAGTGAGGGAATTTCGGTCCGAAAAGGAGCAGCATGTCCATATCCGTCAGAAGGTCCAGTTCAACATGCGTGCTCCTCAACATGGCCTGCCATAAAAGGCCTGGGTATGTGAAGTAGTGGGCGGGGTCTAGGGTGTACTTTCCCAAACATATGCTCCTAAATTTCTCAAACAGATCTGCAACTAACCGCACATCTGTGCACATGTACAGACTTGTATATTCGTCCAAAGTCTCGATCTGGAAAGTCAACCACACTTGTGTCGCGTGTTCGTAATCTTCATCGAAATTTCGGGCTCTAACGACGAATTGAAAAATTCTGATTTTGGAGGAAGCATGGACTCGTCGAGTTTCTCCCACAAATCCATATATTTGTAAGGGAAGAATCCTTTCCACTGAACTAATTGGAACTTCTCAGGGTCGGAGAAATGAGCACCCGTAATATACATATCGCCGTTCTCATGGGCCCCAACCAGTTTGTCTAATGGGGCCTGCTTAAAACGGCATGAGTCCAGAAACCTTAAATTAATTGAAGTATATTGAATCTTTTAGAAAAAGAAATGTAACGTTCTGTGTTGTTGGGAAGCACATCCATCCCATCGCCGTCGAGGTTCGATAAAGCCATAACTATGAAGTGTGCGCCATACCCAGATAGACTGTGAAAGAATATGGGTATGTACCTTTTATTTTTAATCTGCAAATTGCGGTCATAATGTGCAGCTCCCCTAAATTCCTCTTAATTTTCCTGTGCTATGACAGTGATCAGGGACCTTCACGGTCCTGGTCCAATGTCTTTCTCAAAGATGTGGCAAACTGTAGCATAAGCAAATACAGCTTTCTGCTCATCTGTCATTACAAGAGCAATACATCTCTTGTAAATTTTATCAACTTTCCTGGCAAGATTCACGAATTCGTCATCAAGCCATTTCTCGGGGAATTCCACCGTGAAAGAGTTGAAACGCGACGGATTAGGTACGTCCGGACAAACGATCTGGTATGCGGCAGCGTAAGGGACATGCATTTGGTCATCTGTTGAGTGAGAGGTGGAGGACTGTATGAATCATCATATATATTATTTCTATAAGGTATTTTTTTGTCACAAGCCTGTATCTTCCTTCATACTTAACCGAAATAAATGAAAGAGGTGTCATTTTAAAGCTTATGGTCTTCACTTTGGTCACAACATATTTTAAGAAATGAAGTTTATGGAATTCGACCCTTAAAGGGCGAAAATGTTAATATTTCTAAAATGCTGTTTTCTGTGTTACAAGTCATTTATATCCCTGGATACCTATCTGAAATCGTTTAATGAAATATCATTTTTCAAGATTAAGATCTCCGCTTTAGTGACGTCATACATTATTACAGACATTTTTCGAAATTCTACCCTTAAAGGCCAAAAGGATCAATATTTTTCAATTCGTATTTGTGTCACGAGCGGTTTATCTCCCTTAATATCAAACCAATATAGATAAATGAGGTATCATATTGAAGACTAAAGTCTCCGCCGTGGTAACATTATATTTTAAGAAAGGAGTTTTTCGTAATTCGACCCTTAAAGGGCAAAAATGTTAATTTTTCTAAAATGGGTTTTTTGTATCTCGAGCGATTTATCTCCCTGGATACCTAACGAAAATCGATAAATGAAGTAGGATTATAAGGAGTAATGTCTCAGCTTTGTGAAATCGTATTTTAGGAAAGAATGTTTTTGGAATTCAGCCCTTAAAGGGAAAAAATATAAATTTTTCCATAAAGCATTTTTGTGTCACGAGCGATTTATCTCCCTTAATATCTAACTGATATAGATAAATGAGGTATCATATTAAAGAATAAGGTCTCCGCCATGGTAACATTATATTTTAAGAAAGGAGTTTTTCGTAATTCGACCCTTAAAAGGCAAAAATGTTAATTTTTCTAAAATGAGTTTTTTGTATCGCGAGCCATTTATCTCCCTGGATATCTAACCAAAATCGATAAATGAAGTAGGATTATAAGAAGTAATGTCTCAGCTTTGTGAAATCATGTTTTAAGAAAGAAGTTTTTGGAATTCAATCCTTAAAGAGAAAAAGTATAAATGGTTCTACAACGCATTTTTGTGTCACGAGCTATTTATCTCCCCTGATATTTAACCGATATAGATAAGTTAGATATCATATTAAAGACTAAGGTTTCGGCCGTGGTAACATTATATTCTAAGAAAGGAATTTTTAGTAATTCGACCCTTAAACGGTAAAAATATCAATATTTCTAAAATACGTTTTATATTTTTCGAGCCTTTTATCTCCCCGGATTTCTAACCAAAATTGATAAATGAAATAGGAGTATGAAGAGTAATGACTCAGCTATGGTGACATCATAATCAACCTCACTTTTCATCGCATTTGTTTCGCAAAATTTTCACATGGGTCGTCTAGTAAGGTTGTAATAGACTTTCAGAATCCGCGTAAACGACGTCGCTGCTGGTGCACAAAATCCTTAAACTTTCAGGTCTTATCGTTGTCACCGTGTAAATCTACTCTTCCTGGAATATCACTTGCGCAATCGATCTCGTGGCGTTCCAGGATACTTTTGCTACTGAAATGTTGCAGTCATCTGTCACAAATGCCCTGTTAATTATGATCTTACTAGTCCCAACAAGTTGTGAATCCAACAGTAATGGACTTTCCCAGTACCATCAGTAATCATCAACATGTTTATGTGGAAACCGCGCAGGGCCGGCGCTAGGATTTTGGGGCCCGGGGTAACCAGTTGGGGGCCTTGGTGAATTCATCCCTCAGACCAAATGGGAGACCTTTTTTCTTTTTTTAGCTCTACAACTTACGGGTGACCCGCTTATCCCTCCCTAACGCTGGCCCTGAAACCGCGTATGTCTGCAGTGTGATGGAGGGCCACTGAAACCACATGTTTACTTTTAACTACAACCAGACCGAAAAAATTTACTGAATAGTCTGGATTTTGCTTCTTGAATTTGGAAATATCTCTCAGTTTTACCGGAAACTCAATACCTGAAAAATCGAGGTGGTACTGTGAAGGTATTTTCTTATAAATGTTAACTCGTGTCGCGTGTTTGATTAGCGCCTTGATGTGAAAAGCAAAAATCGTCCATAGAGAGCAAGTCGTCATCTCTGTTTTCCACATTGACAACGGCCTTCTTTCTATGGATATCAAGTGGCAGGGCAATATAGGAAGACCCCTGATAGAATGGTTTGAATTTTGAAATTTTGATGTCGAGGAATATTATTCTATCGAGAGTTTTGTCATTGTCCCTTTTTTGAAACTCACTCAATCTTACAATGATCTCCGACTTTATATATTTTTCATACCAATCCGGCAGGGAAGGGTTCCTTGTGGTCTCCCGCATCTTTGTGAAAAAACTCATATGGGCTGTTTCGAAATTCAAGCCCTTCTGAATTCGAAATGTTGTAATCAGCCCAACCTGAAACTTTATGGATAGGGATGACAGACTACCGACAATATCGCGAATTTTTTTAGTCAAAAGATGAAAGCTAGCATAAATGAAATTAACAGGTTCCATATAATTTGGTGAATTTTGATTTGTTCTGGAATATATTCTACTCTTAAATACACTTTGCCTGTCTTCAAGGACTAAGGACGATGGTGCCAATTCAGCCCCCATTGTTATTTGGCTGCTTGATGTTACTAGATTATTACTATGTGCTGCTGGGTGGCTACTACTGAATGCCAGGTTCGACAGCCATGTATGTGTCCTGGCAGCTGGCTGGCGAGATGCTGGGGTCGGCCACCATGTTGATGGTTGCGATGGGCTGGCGAGGAGTAGTGATAGGCCTGTTTGGACCTGCCGTGTCTGGCATGGGCGCGACCTGTTGCGTGCGTGGACTTGCAGCGGTCGGCTATTCCCAGGGCCGCGACATTGGTGGTGAAGAATAAAAACAGTGCATAAATTAGTATAAATATAAACAAAGAAAAAATATACAAATAAAAACAGATAACTACAAATCTTAAAGGACGCACCTTCCTTCAAAGACAAGCATTTCAAGTTGCGCAAATTCTGTAGATAGAAAAGAATGAAACAGAAAAATATAGCTTTGTAAGGAATAAATACAAGTTAAAAAAGACAAATGCTCACCACCAATCAGATCGTAGGTTGGAATTTTGAAAAGTTCATTAATTTCTACGGGAAAAAAATCAATGATATAGCAAGAAAACTAGCAACACTTTACAGTATAATGAACAATAACTAAAAAAATTCTTACAATAATTATCAAACCGGCTCAACTCTGCCGTGCCTAAAAACACCGTGAACACTAAAACAAACTTGAACAATTTATTGATATATATTTCTATCTTATACCAGCAAGAGCTGAATTATCAAATTCATCCCATAAAGAGTGCATTTCTGTGAAAGAAACATAATATATAGTATATAATTCTAGAGCGAACTATAATAATATATAGTATTCTATTTAAGAAAGCATGAAATTTTTTACAAGTGTTATTGAACTTATGCTCGTAGTTGAAGAGATCTTCAGATATGGCTACCTGAATTCCGAAGAGACACGACTTTACTCGTCAGTGGCGTAGCTAGGTCAACAAGGGCCCCGGTGCAAAAAATTTATTTTGGGCCCTCAGGCCAGATGGGTGACCTTTTTTTGTGTTGCTAATAGGGGCCCCCTGAGCTGAGGCTGGGGGGTCCTGAGTTGTGTTGTGCTTGAGGTCCCTTAGCAGCGGTTGGGGGCCCCCCTCAGCAGTGAGGGGCTCTTAGTGTGAGGGAGTCCGGTGTCTCAGTGGACCTCTTAGACGACGGTAGATCAAAAAAAAAGAAGGACTCCAGTTTGCCGTGAAGGCCCGTGGGCCCTCTGAACGGCGCTTGGGGGCCCCCTGCACCGCCTAGCACCATAGTAGCTACACCCCTGTTACTCGTCCAACTACACCACAGAAGTGAATCCGGGTTCGTGTAGGCAGGCTTTTTATACTTGTTCTCAAGTGACCTAATTAGCATAACAATAGAACAATGAGAGGCAGCTGGAACTGGGGTTAGTGGGAGCAGGTGGTCACTCAGGTGGCCTAACAAAAGAACAAAGGGATGGGGAGGCATAGCAAAAGAACAATAGAATGTCAAGTGTGGAGGGGTATCGATTACACCGGATCACCTGCGCTACTATCGATTTCAAGATCAGTGTGGTGGATATCAGTTTTGCTGGAACACTTACACATGGTATCAATTAAAAGGAGGGGGAGGCAGCTAAAACTGGGGTAAGTGGGAAAGGCAGGTGGCCTAATAATAGAACAATAGAACAAAAGAACAATGGGAGGGGGATGCCAGTTATACCGGAACACCTTCGCGAGGCGATTGATTACAAGGATGGAAGGGGCAGAGAGGAGAGGGGGTATCGATTACACTTTTAGTTGAGACCTGCCTGGCAGCAAATCATCCTTTCCTTACTACTCAGAAAGATGATAGAAATTATTCATCACCTCTAAATTATTAATGCCAATCTACAGATATCGAATCTAAGTTTTATTGAGTCGTATGAGGAGATAGAAGCAATCACCAATGTTTTGTACTGAGCTCGATATTCAAAACTAGAAGAAATTTGACGAAGTAGTGTCTAGTCATATATTAACTTTGAAATCAATGAACCACAAATCCCACATTAGCGTAAAATTCCGAAGTGTCTCGAACAAAGTAAGAGCGAAAAACTTCAATTCAAAACTGCTTAACATTTTTTCCGAAAGTCCAATTTTGAAGTTTATAATCAAGTACTCATATCGTTAAAAGAGTCAATTTGACAATGATTCCCCTTACTTCTTCAAATCATTAGAACAATTTGCTTTGGGACAGCCTACAAATTTTGAAAAAGAAAAATATATATTTGTATAATCATGACTCTGACCAAGAAAGATTGCTGTGTGATGTGGACGTGTTTCTGCAAATTTTGAAAAGAAAGCATCAAATTTGAGATGGACTGTAATTTTTTTACAGAGGTACAAGTGGACTGGAGGACTGATACCAGAGTTTGTGCACTCCATTTGACTACTCATCATTACTAGGTCATTCTGTTCAAATGAAGGATCTTTTTTGGTCTTATGCTGAATCAAGAGTTACCTGTCCTGGGATAGACAGTGTTGCAAGATCGATTCAATAACTTTGAAATATTACATGTATACGAATGTTATTTTTAAAAGAATTGTTAACTCAGTTTATTTCCAAACAAAATGCAGTACATTTTTGCACTGTACAATTAATACTGAGTAACAATAAATTAAAAAATAATAATGAATTTTTTGAAGTCAATTCAATTTATCGAATTAAGTAGGCCTATATGATATTTTTTTCAAATTCATTTTGTAGTTTTTATAGATCTTTTCGCTTGACTATCACTATTGCAACAATTTTTTTTATGTAAGATTACAAATAACATTGTCCCCCCCCCCCCCCCATCTCACCTGACTACCCACCTGGGACTAACACAAACCGCCGGCCCTGGTAGCAGTGTCTAAAACTATCATTAAGCTCTCCACTCTGAACTTTGGGGTGCAAATATAATTATCTTTGCCAGAGTGAATGCTTCTCTAGGGTGCAGTGCCTTGGAGGATAATCTGCATCTTCATATGTGATTTTCAAAGTTCAATACTGCCTTTAATTTAATTGCAAAGGAGCACAGACACCGGTGGAAATTTCCCTACAGACCTTTTCCCCCTGTCCTGCCCCCACCTATACTTGCCCTCTGCAACTTTCAACTTTAAATTCATTCGTTTTTGGTAAATAGCTTCTACAGTGTAATGTGATTCCAATGTTAACTTCGTCGAACTTTCAGAATATATTTCAAATTTCTAACTACAGTGGCTTGTTTTCTTTGATGTATAACCTGTTAACTATTACAGAGTAAAGTAATACCTTTTTCGTTTGGGGGAGGGGGGGAGAGCGGATTTCCAAATCTCAAAACTTACGATGTCGGGGGTGCACCTAAATACTTTTGGGGGGGGGCTTCTGCCCCCTAGCCCCCTAGCCTCCCCCCCTCCTGGATCCACCACTGACCATCACTATTGTTGTAATGTGTAATTTGGGGATAGAAATATTATACTTCTTAAGGCACTCTAGAGAAGGTATGTTCCTTCACTATGAGACTTTGCACATGCTTACTTACTATGGTAACGAATGGTCCTGTTGTTTTCACTGACGAGAATATTAAGACAAAATTGTGTCACTAAATGATTTGCCCTTCTTGCCGTCCATCTCAGAAATAAGTAGCTGAGTAGGGTATTACTGTAACAACCATCAGTTGACTTCTTGCCTCACATTCGGGAGGACGGCGGTTCGAATCCCCGTCCGGGCATCCAGATTTGGGCTTTCCATGGTTTCCCCAAATCACTCCAGGCAAATGCCAGGATGCTTCCTTCAAAAAGGCCATGGCTGAATTCCTTCCCATTCCTTGCCCCCATCCTTGCCCCCCATCCTTTCCCGTCTCTAAAGACCTCGATGTTAAAAAGAGACGTAACGCAGTTAAAAAAAAAAAAAAAAAAAAAAAAAAACAAGTTGACCGACCCTTCCTGGTTTGTGCCCTCGTCACCAGAGTAAAGTGTGGGAGCTGGTTTGTGCCAGTTTAGTTTTTCAGATATGAGGAAAATGTAGTCTAAAAGCATTAAAATTTATTGAAAGAATCATGATCTGAAGAGCCAATATTTGTACATATTTCTGTTGGTTTTGTAATTGTTTTGGACTATATTTGAATAATTTATAGAATTTACAAGTTTAACAGATGTTTTGGAGTGAAAAATTATTGAGTAAACTTGAAGTGTGAAACTGTAACTAACATAGGAAGAAGACTTTATATAATTATTTTGCAGTCAAACTTGAACTATTAAAGTTTGGTGGTGTTTTTGGGTAATATGAGCAGTGTTTTCAATAGTACACAAAAAATGAACTTGAACAATCAGTCTCATTATTTAGGAATATTTGATATCACCAATTAAATATTGTTTCATCATATTTGGATGTGATGACTAAAATTAATTCAGAGATGAACCTTTTAATAGCAATCAAGTGCTGGAAGACTATTATTCAGAAAATTGTTGAACCATGCAGAATTCCCAAACATGATAGCAGTGATGGCAAACTAGTTAAAACCAACTACAGCATTCTGTCTTGCAACACCTCTCGCCACTAGCTATGCTTTAAACCAACTGGATCAAATAATAACAGTAATAATAAATGCATTTGTTTCTAGATGCATGAGTAAGGACATAGCCTAAAATATTTTATTAATATATATATATATATATATATCTTGAAAATAAGATAGGATAGGGAAAATAAACAGTTACCCGTCACTTACCACAGATGAAGGCAGGAGGGCGAAACACGTAAAAACACAAAAACAAAAGAATTACACAATATTTCGACTTTTCAGTCTTACTCGTGTAGGAGGCGAGACATATGGCAGGGGGAAAGATGTGGTCACATCCGAGCCCGCCACATGTAGATTCATGTGGCGGGCTCGGATGTGACCACATCTTTCCCCCTGCCATATGTCTCGCCTCCTACACGAGTAAGACTGAAAAGTCGAAATATTGTGTAATTCTTTTGTTTTTGTGTTTTTACGTGTTTCGCCCTCCTGCCTTCATCTGTGGTAAGTGACGGGTAACTGTTTATTTTCCCTATCCTATCTTATTTTCAGTGCCTCGCGGCAGTTTCTTTGTTTCCTTTATCCAATATATATATATATATATATATTGTGTTCTGTTACCACCCTTTCTTCAACTTTTGGAAGTGTTAGGTTTTTATATTATTAATAATAAAATCCAATGGCTTTTTTTATTACTATTTTGCTGTTTGAGAAAGTAAAAGCTAAAACATTTAAAAAATGACATTTCATCAGCACATAACAAAACAATAACAGCACACAGAAAAATAGAGTTATCCAAACATAGATTAATTTAATGAATACTCCTGGGACTGAGGGAAAGGCACTAAGAGTAAAGAAGACAACCACATTAAAGAAATGTTTTAATTGTACTGAACTTACAAAAGAGATAGTATTGCACTCAGAAACTACAAAGTCTACAACCTTTTAATACAAAGCTCAATACACTCATTCTGGCTATAACCAGTAGATTTTCAATATCTTAAAGACATTGTTTTATTGCAATAACAAAGGTATAAAAATAGACAATATCTATGTAGTAACTACTTAAAAAAGCAAAAGCAGTCCAAGTCAGTCATATTATCACCTTATTGTCTGTATCAAATCATCATATAATACTTCAATACATCTCCATAAATACATTGCACTAATACTTCATATAGCCATAACAGGAAGACAAATTACAGTGAGTAATATCTTCAAATAAAAACTGTCAGATGCTTACATGCGTAATGATTATTTTCATTTTTTTCTATGTTTAAGAGAAAATTTACTGACAACAATCTACACAGTCTATGATGTTCTTGGACTGTAATTCCACATCGAGCTAGTCTAATGAGACAAATCTTTGCTGCATATTTATTGCCATTATAGTTTTGCATTATTATTTGTGTAGAATACAACACAAAGAAGCTTGAATAATAAAATAGTATGTGAATGTCTTGTGCACATGATCTTAGGTTGTGCAGTAGCATTCCTATGACTGTTCTAGCAAGGATTCAAGTTGACATTTACTGGAACTGAAAGGATGAACTATGGTTTAAAATATACTTAGCATAGAATCAAGAGTGTTAAAAGTGGTCACTATATCTGCAAAAGCACACATGGCATAACTGATTTAATTTAATTGTGATGGAGTACATGCTTTGCTGGCAGTTTCCCAATACATCTGTTTTTTTCCTTTCTTTCACCTGCATACTTTTGACCTTTCACAAATTTTAATTTGAAATTCTTTCAACACTTTTGGTAAATTATACTTTGCTTCCATTGCTAATTTATTCTAATTACTGTCTCCCTTACATACAAAAGAACATTTTTACACTCCCTTATGTCTAAAGTTGAGTGCCAGCTTGTGGTCATGGTCATCTTTTCCTTTCCGTGAAATGTATATTATTTGGGACAAAATCCTTAAATAACATAAAATTGAGTGCTTTGACACTTGAACTGGAAAATTGTTCCTAAATTATATTGTGACAGCCAGCGGATTAGCACTCCAATGGAAAACTCTTACAGATTGAAAGCTTACTACCAGCAATACTTGACAGCACTTGCCACAGAGAGGCATCATTACTCATTGATATGGCTTCCATTTGTTATAATTATGTTCAAACTTACTATTTCTCTGATATTTCACATAACCACATCCAGGATGTTTTCACTTAAAATTCTAGGCACTGTATCTGATTTTATTCTAATTTTTAAAGGCAGTACTCAATTTAACAATTTGTACAGCAAATTCCCTCTGTATTTGTACGAATCTATCAGTTGTCGCTTGTGCCTGGAGAAATAGAACAAAAATTTTTGTTTTCCTAATTGAATTTCTTGTTGCTACATTATACAAAACTGTAGTGTATCTGAAACTTGGCAAGTGTGAGCAACACAAACTACAACCCAAATGCATGTCATTTCATTTTGTCGTTTTGCTATTGCTGGCTCAATGTTTGTGTAATAATATTTTTAGTTTAGGTTACTGAGTATGACTTGACTGTAATTATATCTCATAGTCTGAGTTTCAAATGAATTCTTAATCTCCTGTGCTTCATTTCATCCTGAGACTAATAAATCCATCTTACAGGCCTCTGAAATATCGATGGGTACCAAATAGCTGTTTAATAAATAAATGGGGGAATAACTACTATGCAAGATTGCACAGCACAACCAACATCTAAAGTCAGATCCCTTCAGATCAGATGAAAATTTTCCGGTTGGTAATGGTTGGTCATGGTAACTGGTACAACAGGTAGCTCACAAGCATGTGAGGTAATCCCAGCTTGTCCGCCACATCAGGTAGCCGCCGTCCCAGGAACCTCCGCAGGAACAGTCGTATCTGCAATTTTAAACTTTGTTACCTCAGCTGTGACAGCTTGAGGAATAATATTCTATATTTTCTAGCAAGAAAAAAATGGAAGGCAATCAACATATGAACATGTAGGACAGTGCTTTTTTTGTCAATTGTTGTGCATCTGCACACTCCGCACATTAGTTCTTCAAAGTGATTGTTCTTTTTTCTATTGAAATGGTTCATATACACATTACAGAATTAACTTTGTTATAAACAAATTAAAATATTTTGAAAACATGCTAAACCAATTGGTAATAAGGAAGAGAAGCAACTGTTAAAAAATGGCAGATGTTCCTCCTGAAAGTAATTCTCATCAAAAAGAATCAACACTCCCTCAGTGTATTGAAGTATCATAAAAACTTTTCTTTTAGGTGCAATTCAGTTCCCTAAGAATATACACAGTTCACACTAATTTCACTAGAACTTGCTGTTCTGCAATAAAATGTGTTAATTTCTCTAATAACTTAACTCAACTGTAAGCATTCAGATTATTTTATGCTCTCCCTCCCCCTATCCAGTGTTTTCTTAATTTTTTGTGAATTTATAATTAGTATTTCAGTAAATTTAGTCCCAACCTCACTTGACAAGACTCCCATAATATCAGGAAGATAATAAATTCCCTTAATACAGATTTGTTCAGACAGTTTTTAAAAATGAATGCTGCTAGGCCATTTTGAGTATGATTTGCACACTTAATACAATTTAACTATGATGGAATACATACTTCAATGGCAATTTCACTATATAATCACTTCCCCATTTCTTGAACTTTTGCCCATTAAAAATTTTAAATTCTTTCAATATTTTTGGTAAATTATCCATCACTTTTCTTGGTAATTTATTACAATCTCTGATTCCCTTAAACACAATAGAAAATTATTCTCCTCCCTAATGTCCAAAATTGAGTGCCAGTTTGTGGTTAGTTTCTTTTCTATGATCTGCCCATAATTCTTTATGGGATATCTAAGATAAGAATTTTTTGTTTTATTTTTTGTTTGTTTGTTTTAGACTAGGAGGGCTAAGTAAAATGAGTCAAGGTATGACTTTAGACAGTGTGTGGGTTTTTTTTTTTTTTTTTTTGTAGATGAAACATTTCATTTCACTTCATTAGAACAAGCAGTTTTTTTTTGCATTATTTTCCTTAGCTCTCAACAGCATGTTAATCCATTAATCTTATGAAATTTAAATTAACAAAGTTGATAGAGAAATAAGGTTATCATAATAAAAACAGTAAATATTGTTTCAGTTAAATGATCATGGTCACATAGTTGCAGATGATGGATATACAGAAGGATAATTGAATAAATTAATCAGCAAGCAATAAATTAAGTAAGATTATGAGATCACGATGTTGATACGGAAGATTTGTTTAGAGCTTTATATGAGTGTGTGCATGGGTGTTACCTGGCTGCGCAGTGATAAAGGCTCATTAGCAAGCTGTAGCAGCCGCTGTCTCTGTGGTTCAGATAAAGCCGCCTGCCTACGGATCATGCAGCGATCAAAGCCCTCTGCTGCTCCAGCCAGCAATTCAAATAGGAATGGTGGACCACGCTCAGCCAGACCGTGCAGGCAGTTCAGCATTCCTTGTGGATCCCGAAATTGTGTCTTCATCACCACCTACGAAATACATGAAACAAAACACTGGAAACTTCTCAGGGTCTCTTCTTAACATGTACCATGACACAAATTTTACACATCACATTAATTTTAATTCTATTTCATATACATGTGCTAACTCAGTTAATAAAAATTACTTTGAAAAAAGGTAATTCTATGCATGAAAAAAAGATAATAATAAGTATCACTTTGTAGGAAGCATCCGGGCATTTACCTGGAGCGATTTGCGGAAACCATGGAAAACCTAAATCTGTATCGCCGAACAGAGATTTGAACCCAGATCTTCCCGAATGTGAAGTTGATTACTACTCACCCACAGTACTCAGATTCAGGCATACATATAATCTAATACATCTGAAGCTGAGTAAATAGACTAAAGGCTAAGGAGACCTAAGACACCATTCACCTCTTTTGATTGATACAAATACTCATTATTGCTTTAGTAAAGTTAGTTCTCATGATTAAATGATATTTTCATAAATAATGGCCCAGGCAATGACAACTTAGTATCAGTATCTGATTTGCAGATAGCAAATCATTGACAAGGGAAGCCAAGTTAATGGTGTAGCACTAAATGTTTCTAGGGTACTTCACAGAGTGTGCAATAAAATGCTGGTAAATAAAGCAAAACAATTGGAGTGGATAAGAAAGTGATTCACTGGGTAGAAGAATTTATAAAGCAAAGACGGTAGAAATTGCACTATCCAAAGAAATGGAAATGAAAATGAGAATGTCACAAGTTAGTGTATTGGGATTGTTGCTATTCATTATTCTAATGATTGACCGTGTTAATTAATAGTTTCCAGTCAGAATTTAGGTTGTTTGAGATGTAATAATATTATATAATACAATCAAAATGGGAGAAGACTGAACAATTCCATGATACCTGGACAGTATATTTAGCATGATAGGTTAACATCAGATGAAGATAAATACCAAAAAAGAGTCAGCTTACAAGGCACACAGATAAAAAACTAAAATTTAATTATGATTAAAGGGTAGGAAGGTGTTGCTTGTTGAAAACTTTAAATGTAAATATCTTAGCATAATATTGATAATAAACTCAATTGGGCAGGACACATTGGGCAGATGGCAGTAAAAGATTGAAAAATCCTTAATTTACTGGGGAGGTGATAATAGGAAGTAACAGAGAAATGAGGGGATTCGGTTGCAAAACTTTGGTCAGACAATTGCTTGAATATCAAGCACCCAGGAGTTGGAGTGGATACAAAGAAGGGCTGCTACATTTGTCTGTGGCTAAGGCAACTGAACATTGCATAATCCAGAGGGCAACGGTCCTCTAAATCAGTGGTTCCCAACAAAATTTTCTCGAGGACCCCCTCATCGAGCATGGTTGGTACTTTGTCATATCACAGTATCAAATACCTAAAAAAAACCAATCAAGAGTCTTTTTATACGTTTTCTATATTTGGTACTTATAAACAACATTGACATATTCATTATTGAACAAATATTGAGCTTAAAACTTTTTCAATTTAGCCATCATTGTTATTGTTAAATTTTTTATTATTGCTCAAAATCTTTGTCTTCAAATCTGGGTGTTTAGTATAAGAAACTCCTTAAAAAATAAAAATTGAGTATGAACTGAAAATGACAGGAAAAAATTAAAACTGAGTGTATTGGTCTTTCAAGTGTACTACACTTGAGATTGCATTGAGTAGATATGTGTGAAAAATAAGAAAACACTAATTTCATACAAGGTATTATTTATTTGAAAGTACTCCATCAGTATACAGTTAGTTTTAATTTTCAATTCTTAATGAGATGAGTTCAATCTGACCTTTGAGTTCATTATTTCTGAAATATTAGGTTCCAAACTTGAAACTTTCAATCTGAAATCCGACCGTATGTCGAGTCGATTCCTATATTTGTTTTTTCATGAAACACATGGAAGAAAATGCTTGCTCACACCGATATGTGGTTGCAAATGGAAGAATCTTTTTCATTGCCTTATCTCCAAGTTTCTTGTAGTCCTTGCGTGCTGATGCCCAGAAGTCTGTAATTTTATCACAGATGAAAATGTTTTTCATCGTACCACAGCTGGACAGATCCACAAGTTGATCTTGCTCTTCTACAGTGAGGCCATGGATTTTGTCTATTTCTTCACAGCTGAAAGGATTTCGAATCCATCTGTCGTCAGGGTCAGGTTTAGGGAAATACTCTCTAAAAGTGGTGGCTAGGCTGCGTAGATGATCGGCTACATTGATCTTGATCTGGTCAGGCAGACTCTCCTCTGATGATTCCAAGAATTGTTTTAAAGTAGAAAAGTTAGTTAGTGACTCGTTTTCTATTCTTGACGCCCAGATTTGACATTTTTTGACCATAGCACTAATCTTATCCTCAACTTTGAACATGTCTACATTTTTTCCTTGTAAACTCAAGTTTAACACATTCAAGTGTTCAAACACATCAGCTAAGTATGCAACTGAGCAAAGCCAAGAGAAGTTAGTGAGAAAATCCGCGTACTTTGTGTCAAGAAGGAAGACACGAACCTCGTCTCTAAGTTCAAAAAATCTTGACAAGATCCTACCTCGAGAAAGCCATCTTACTTCTGTATGAATAAGAAGTTGCTCATGCTCACTGCCGATCTCTTTACACAATAAAGAAAATAATCTGGATTGCAGATGTCGAGTTTTAATATAGTTAATGATTTGAACTACTTCGTTAAGTATCTTTTGCAAAGGTTCAGGCAATCTTTGACTACTAAGACTTCACGATGGATACAACAGTGAGTCCATTTCACCTCAGGGGCTACTGCTTTGATACGAGCTAGAAGTCCTGTTTTTTTGCCAGCCATTGACTTTGCTCCATCCGTCGACAAGCCTACACATTTTTTCAAGGTGACATCCATCGTGTTCATTGAGATAATTATTTAATGCAGTAAAAATATCGTCTGCTGTTGTATGCAGTAGTTCGCATTAGTGATTGGCAAACCGATTCTTTTTGATGAATCGTTTGGAATCGATTCACTCCTCGCTGAGAATCGATTCTTTTAAACGACTCCCCCCCCGAAAATGTATTCTATATTCGCCACTGGCTTGTTTACGAGATTTTCGATACAATAAAAGAAATATAGGCGGAAGAAATTTCGGAAGGCGAAATACGGTATTTTTTTATTGTGATAACGATTTAGTCACTGAGATTAACTGTGGCAATGACATTGTCTCACGAACTCTTAGATACTGATGTTGAATATGGAGCTTATACACTCAGATGAGTGAAGCGAGTTATATAAAATCCTGGATACATACTCTTAAGATAATCAGAAATATACCCTAAAATTCAATGAAATAAAGCTACTGGTTTAAAAAATATTAAAATATGATCTGCAACTCGGTAAAAATCCTGCCCCCAGTGACAAATAAATACCACAAAGAATGGAGACTGATGTGCTCATTCTTGGCAGCGGATGCATTATTAATAAAGACTAGGCAAGATTATAAGTGTAAATGTAAATAATAAATACCTGAAACGTGAAACAGGACCGGTGACTTGAATATAGTGAAGCACAAAAAGCAGGCTCTCCACTAACTATTTGAGCGCCCTTGCGCAATACCGATTACGCCGCCCCCTGTCTAACTACAACCAGTGGTGGATCTGGGAATTTTCCGAACCGGGTCAACAAAATGTGAGATTGCCACACTGTGAAATTTTCAAGGCTTCCAGCTAATTGTTGTCAAACCTCATTACTGATTCTAAGCCTTGTTGCAGATTGTAATTGTCGATTGAGATTGTTGATTTTGTAGGTGGTATGTTTGTTACACGTCTCGCTAGAGGGCGTCCATAAACCACGTAGATCGGTCTTGAGAGGTGGGTGGAGGGGGTTGGAAGGTGGGATTCCGAGCCAGGCCAAATAGCTTTTCATTCATATTATTTGTCACACTTAAAATGAGATACAGAACACTCAACACCATGTAAATATTTATTTCCGTCATGGAAAAAAACTACGTGGGGAGAGGGGGGTTAGAGACATCAGCCACGTCGAGTTACTTGGGGGGAGGGAGGGTTCAAAAGAAGCCAAAATGGAGCTACATGGTTTATGGACGCCCCTTACATATGCTCCAATTTTACTCCATAAATTTGGCAAATTTTTTTAATTTGCCGGATGGTGCTTTTCTTAAGTTAAACAGCGTATCACTAGCATTTTACCCACAAACCAATAAATCAGTGTTTGTTTAAATGGCATAATTTAAATTTTGTATTTATTTTCTTGGTTTCAGTATTAGTATTTTGGGGGACGTCCAGAAATTACGTGAGGCTATTTTCCGGAAATCTAGACCCCCCCCTCCCCGTTGGTGAGATTTCATGAGATTTTCACGGAACCCCCTCCCCCCAGTTGTTCGACCAGGAGAAGTTTCGAGACTTTTTTTAGCTGTCGTGCTCCCCGAAAGAATGATACCCCCTCAAAAGCCGGTTTTTTTGCCTTGTAAACTGGTATTTTTTTACGTTTTTTTAGTTCTACACTCGTTCAAGTTCAAAATTTCACGTGAGATATCCGTCAACCCCCCCCCCCTTTGGTGAGATTTCGTTAGATTTTCCGGACCCCTTCCCCCCCCCCCCTAAAAAGTCTCACGTAATTTCTGGACGCTCCCCTATATTCATCGACGGCACTGTTACCCAACGTCTTTTCGTTTAACCTTTTTCCTCGTAGAAACCTCACCAGCTTGTAATGTCCAGCCTCTGCTGTCATTGATTTCCTGTCACCTCTCCATTTGTGAGACATTTCATCCAGCCGTTTTGGAAGACAGGGAAGGTTGGCAAATTCCTGCTGGCGTCGTGTTGTCGGCGAGGTTGCTTTGTTTGACGCAGGTAGACATGCCACTCCCGGAGGCCGGGGGTGAGAATGGTCAAACTGTCGCGGACACTTTGGGGCTGGACCCCGTACAGTCCGCATGTGTGTGTGTACGCGGACTTTTTTCAAAGAAACGTGGAGGTCGCGTTTTCGTCACGACAATATTTGTCGTGCTGGTTTCTTTAAGTGCTTCCACAAGTGAACCCACCTCAGTTGCCAGATGGAGTTAAAAGGTGTTTCTTCATAGTGAAGGAAACATCAAGGTCGCCGACAGCCTCTTGCAGTTACGATAAGTAACAATTACATATTATAAACATTTTTACCCAGTACGCCCAAACTGAAGGAGTTTCTTGCTCACCCTAGCCGGGAACAATTTGTTTATTGTCTGTCAGTTTCTGTTCTTTTTCTTTTGCTGGCTGAGTTTCAATTTTTTGTGTAATGTTAAACAAGCATGTATTTCTTTCTGTGTTTTATTCATAAATGTATTCTTTTTTTAATTCCGCACTCGTGTTTTCCTTTTGTAATTAGAGGGTGTAATTAAAATTTAACCTGCTTATTGCAAGTAAAAGTAAAGGATTTAAAGATCATTTTTATTAATAAATAAAATCTTGCATCTCATGCACGTAAATGTTTTCTCGGCATAACGAGCCCAGACATTTCAATGGCGCGCCTCCGTTGGGGCCGAAATAATCAGGCCTGATACGATGGTTTTAAGGATGTTTATTAAATTGGAGTGAAGTTTATTTTTCAAATTTTTGTGACAAACAGAAGTATCTAAATTTACGTTTCAAGTAAGCTTCCATGTCGGGTTTTGTATATCCCAATAGTGTATAAAACTATTAATTATATTTTTTATGTTAGCAATAATACACGCTAATATTTCTATTTCAGTTTTTTTAGATGCAGTGTACGTGGTGCAATTTTGTTTTGTTAGTGTAGCTGTCGAGGTGTTTTTTTTCTCTCCTCAGAACAGCATGTTGATTATTCCACAAATGTTGTTGCTGGTTTTGGTATCTGTTTTTTTATATGTTTAGACAATTTTTGCTTTGCTCAGTGGCATAAGTTTTGAGTTTTCTTTTTTTGGAGATGTTGTTGGATATCCTGACATCTGATGTCGTGATATGTTGTACGATTTTTCTGCTGTTCGTCTGGAGTTATGTTGGCAAGTTCTATTTTTGATTAGGAGAAGTAGGAACTATGGATTTGAAATCGGTTCTGGTCCGATATAAGTGCTGAGTGGTTACATAGAGAGGGCAGAAGTTACCATTTTATCGTAGGATTTGATTAAGTCAATTATGGACAGTTTTCTGTCACCTGGTACAATCAGGGATCCACATGCAAATATGAGTCAGCCACTGGTATTATCAGCTGATTCTCATGAGATACCTAACAGCCTGAACGGAACATTATTTCTGTTGTTGCAGCAAATCCAGGGCAGTATAATTAAATCTCAAAGTCAAACTGAAAATATGTTAGCTGATATTAAGCAGGAAATTCGCGATGGGTTCACCTCAGTATGTGAAAAAGTCGGTCCACCTGTAACGAGTGTTGTTGATTTAGAAGAATCTGGCCAGGAAACATTAAATTCCGATACTAACATTGATCACATTGGAGACGAAATCAGTAAAGAGCAAATAAGTAAAACATCTGGGACACGGGGCAGAAACAACATGTCACTTGTGGCGGGATATACAGTTCAATCTGTGAATTATCCTTCAGGAGCTCATGTCAAGCCATTCGACACAATTAGACGCATCCTTTCACACAGATTTGGCAGTGAATATGGGGATAGAAGCTACGTTAAATTTCTTGAGGTTGAGAAAAAAGTTGCTTTGCTAGGCATAATGAGCGAAGACCTTTCAGAGAAATGGAATGTCTATTATTGTGTTGGCGGAGAGTTCACAGGCCGAGGGGTGTCCAAGCCAGTTTTTCGGCACCGATACTTCAACAGTTGCGGAGTGACAAAATCCAAGAGCTGGAAATGGATTCTGGCATGCCAGGATAAGAGAATTTGTTCTAAAAAGTTACCCAGGGTATACAACAGAATAATGGTTCCGAAGAAGAGATTAAAATATTTTCATTTTCTCTTTGGAAATCACAGAATCAGATGTCGAATGTTGCCGTTTTTCATTTGGAGGGAAAACGTTGTCTGCAGACAATTTCTGGTCTGTTAAAAATATTATTCTTTTGGGAGCTAATCTATTGGTTTTGTTTCAAAATATTATTTCAGATGTTTGTTCTTCTTAATGTAGAAAATAGGGATAGTTTTGATAATTTAGTCTGACTGCTGTTTTGTCCAGCATACATCAATTTGCTGTTTGTGGTGGGGGTATTTTTGATATATTTCTTTTTATTGTTTTTTTAACTATACTAATAGATGTTTTTGAGTTTGTTGATTATGTATCTTTGATTTTTTTTAGAGGTTGTTTGTCACACTTAATTTTTCTTTAATTCCATAAAACTCTTACCAGTCAACAGGGTCGTTTGAATATTTTGTACAAGATTTAATTGTGGTATAGTTGTTTCTACGTACGATTGTAAAGGAATTTTGTTTTTCATTTAATTTTTCATACAAACGGAGATAGTTTGTCTGTGGCAACAGTTCGTTTCCTATTTTCTCGCATGAGATCAAGATTTTATTTGTTTTGCCAACTTTTTAAGTACGATAAAGATGAATTTTTGATCATCAAGTTATTCTAGTACGGGTGTAAATTCAGAATGCACACTCTAAAGGTTGCGAGAATTTTTGTGTTAATTTTACGTTAAATAATAATAATAGTAATAATCGTATGTTAAAGAGATTAGATCATAGACTCAGCCAGAGATTAGTAAAAAGAATGTATGTTTGTTATGGATAAGATCATTAGACTAAGAAAAAGATTAAAAAAATTTGTATGTTGTTGCCGTTCGATAAGGACTCAGCCAAATGTCTTAAAAATGTAATTAAGTAGAAGTGAAACAATGCTTCAGGCCCATCACTGTTCATTTCAAAATGCGGGCATATTCACACTGGTTTTCGAGTGTCAGTTGGGCAGTAACAGTTGTGTGGTTGCGTCAAAGTTTTGAATGAAGTGAGAACTGAAGTGTAAACTGTGGGACATGAAACCACGGACTTTGTTTTCTTCGTCAAGAAAGACTTCAGCCAGTGGTTTGGGGCTATGTAATGTCCAGCCTCTGCTGTCATTGATTTCCCGTCACCTCTCCATTTGTGAGACATTTCATCCAGCCGTTTTGGAAGACAGGGAAGGTTGGCAAATTCCTGCTGGCGTCGTGTTGTCGGCGAGGTTGCTTGTTTGACGCAGGTAGACATGCCACTCCCGGAGGCCGGGGGTGAGAAGTGGTCAAACTGTCGCGGACACTTTGGGGCTGGACCCCGTACAGTCCGCATGTGTGTGTGTACGCGGATTTCAAAGAAACGTGGAGGTCGCGTTTTCGCACGACAATATTTGTCGTGCTGGTTTCTTTAAGTGCTTCCACAAGTGAACCCACCTCAGTTGCCAGATGGAGTTAAAAGTGTTTCTTCATAGTGAAGGAAACATCAAGGTCGCCGACAGCCTCTTGCAGTTACGATAAGTAACAATTACATATTATAAACATTTTTACCCAGTACGCCCAAACTGAAGGAGTTTCTTGCTCACCCTAGCCGGGAACAATTTGTTTATTGTCTGTCAGTTTCTGTTCTTTTTCTTTTGCTGGCTGAGTTTCAATTTTTTGTGTAATGTTAAACAAGCATGTATTTCTTTCTGTGTTTTATTCATAAATGTATTCTTTTTTTTTAATTCCGCACTCGTGTTTTCCTTTTGTAATTAGAGGGTGTAATTAAAATTTAACCTGTTATTGCAATAAAAAAAGGATTTAAAGATCATTTTTATTAATAAATAAAATCTTGCATCTCATGCACGTAAATGTTTTCTCGGCATAACGAGCCCAGACATTTCAAGCTGGAACAGTATATATGCCGCTTCAGCACCTGCTAATTTTTGTAATGGTCCAATTCATAAACTTCGTTCATTTCTATTGCAAAATGTTTGCATTATCCACAAAATTAAGAACTGAAGAACAACTAAAACACTGATGAAGTTCGTATGATAACCGGACGCGCTCCATCGCAATTAAATTCAGTACTGGATGCATTCGCAATTTGAAAAACCCACGCAAAATGGGAATAGCAGATGGCTCTGAAATCGGTATACTTTTCCCTGTCCTCAAATAATCGGGAAATACTTTATTTGTGGTAAAATATAAAAGTTATAGGACTTATAATTCATTGATAATTTATTTGTAAATCTAAATCTGTGTTGTGGTAGCATCTATAACAGTCTGGAAGGAAACCAAAAACTTATAACTAGTTCCAAAAACACTAGAAAAATGTGTATTTAAGGAAATAAATTCCTAAATTTTAAAAAAAAACTTTTTATTTCTGTAATATATTTTTAATTTTCCTGTTCCAAAGATAAATATTCTTTATTTCCTTACAAATAAGTTGCCAAACCAAGAAACACGCCGTGGGAACTAAGATTGTGAATCGAAAGGAATCACGAGTTACGCAGATATCAAGAGTTAAAAAGAGCCGAATCCATGGAAGAGTCATTAAGACAGAAGTGAGCCGAGAGCGAGTGAGCCGAGAGTCGTAAACATTGTCGAGTTAACGACTCGGAGTCGACTCAGAACCTGGACGAGTCGGTGAGCGATTGCGCAACAACGGCTCCGCTCCGGAGCTCCCTCTTAACAACTCTTGAGTGAACCGTGACTCTTCCAAGTGAGTCGATTCCGCAAACGATTCTTTTAGACGAGTCGACTCTTTGAATCGATTCACGATTCTTTTGCCCACTTCTAGTTAGCATGAAAAAAAGGAAATCTTCAAACACTTGGTCCTCCCATAAGAATCGTGCGAAAACCAACATTATAGCTTTTTTAGATATGTCTGTGCTTTCATCCAATTGTAGAGCGTACATGTCACTCATGCAAAGTCTAGCCAACAATGTTTCTTCGATGTTAACTGCCATATCAGTAATTCGTCTTTGAACAGTATTATTTGATAGCGGAACAGTTCCTATTACCTTAGCAGCTGCATCACCTAACATTCTCTTGCAAAGTATTATTGCTGATGGCAGTATAAGTTCCTCAGCAATTGTGTGGTTTTTCCCACATTTAGCAACAAGCTGAGCCACCTCGTAAGACGCAAGGGTTGCATTTTCGTTTACATTTGCACCAGAGTGTTTAGTAATTGTTTTACGAGATATTTTCAACTCTCCTAATTTATTTTTGAAAAAATCTAATGACTTACTTTTGTACTCTGGGTGCTTTGTTTCAAGATGACGCCGGAGTTTTGCTGGTTTCATACATTCATTCGAAAGGCTTTCATAACAAATTACACATTGAGGTTTAGGCTGTTGCTCAGGTCCAGTGAACGTAAAACCGATTTCCAAGTAATCAGAGTTATATTTTCTAATTTTTCCAGTAAGCTTAACACTGATCTTGGAAGAGTTAGGTTCAAGGTACGCCGACGATTTAGGTTCAATGGACACTGACTTCGATTCGAGAGTCACTGACTTACTTGCTTGCACATCAAATGCATTACCTTCCTCTTCATCTGTAGACCTTTCTCGTTTTAACGAACCACTTTTTAACCAACGGTCCATTTTTAACTACACGAACTGTAGCTTCCGCGAAAAACAACGCTTTACAAACACTACTGTTGTAATACAGAATATTGAATACTGAACACGGTCTGTGAAAGCACTGGCAATAAATTAACAATGGCCGATTGTCGTCTGAAATACGAATTTCTGTGTAAAGTGACTGTCAGTTGTCAGCTGCAAAGAGGCAGCGCGCGCAGTCTAACGGCATACAGCAGAACTATTTTCTGCTAGACGCAGAAGTTAGCCGTTCGCTAAAGCTCTGCTCATGCAGGAAACGGCCAAAACAAAAAATTTGTTATCATACGAAATATATTTAATATATTTTTTATTCTAATAGCATTTTGCGGAGCCCTCTGGCATAGCTCGCGGACCCCTGGGGGTCCGCGGACCACCTGTTGGGAACCACTGCTCTAAATCATATACATGTACATTATACATAATGATATCAGACACAGCAATTATAAATTAAGATATTTACATTAAATTATTTCAGTTAGAATATTTCAAATATTTTTCTACAGAGTAAAAGGAATGGTATTGAAGATATGACATTAACAGTTTCCCAAAATTTCCCCTTTTTGATGTTGCTTTTATATCATGCGGTAATTTATGTGAAATGTTCCATTTTGATACATGTTTATGTGCATCATTTGTTTCTTCCAATCCTCAAATCTGCCACCAATTGAGAAAATTTTATGGTTGTGGAAGACACATTGGTGTACTTTGGTGTTATTTACAAAGCTTCTTTGTAAGTAATATTTGAAATAGTGCTGTTTGTCAGGTGCTTGAACAGACTTGTTGTTGTCAAATCAAAACATTACATAAGCTATCACCAACCTGACTTAAGCTATCATTATGTATAGTTTTGTTGAAATGGTTGAGTTCTGTTTGATCCATGAACACACATACAAAACTTAGTATAATGAACAAAGTACTAATCTGGATAACAAGTATCCTGCATGTCAACTGATGATATAAGCTATCACAACATGCAGTTTCTCTGAAATCTATTTATTAGTTTTTGCCTGAGACAAGCACACATAGACATAGATTGCAAAATTTGTTGTTACCGGTCTAAATAGAAATTTTAACTGATGACATAAGGTACCACCATGTAAAGTATTGTTTAAATGAGTTCTTTAGCTTTTGCAAGGGTGTATCCAGGATCAGAACATCTGAATTAGGGGGGAAAGTATCAGAACTGTTATTCAGTGACATAAGATACCATGTGCAGTTTTGTTAAAATCTGTTGATTAGTGTGTACACTATGTGCTTAAAGAAAGATAAAATATTCAGACTGTACAGTTTAGGACTATTTTGTTTTGTGTGTCATCAGGAAATAAGTCACTTATATGCATTAAAAATATCATATATCTTGCCTGGGACATAAGCTACCATTAAATGCAGTTTTGTTTAAATTTATCAGTTGGTTTTTGCATCATGTGTGATCAAACATAGATACATACATACATACATAAATACAGAAACAGGTAAATACCAACATGCATAAATGCATACAGATAGATAAAAATTCCACATTTAAAATTTTGGTATTTTTATCTTCAGCACTGCAACTGCAACTACTCTTTTAAAATAAATTTAATATAGATTTTTGTATATTACAGTTGTCAATAGCTTATGTAGACAGACAGACTACCAATAAAAATGTTTTACATGCCTGATGATGAAGTTTTTTACCCATTGCTTGTCCGCATAAATGCATACAGATAGATAAAAATTCCACATTTAAAATTTTGGTATTTCTATCTTCAGCAGTGCAACTGCAATTACGCTTTTAAAATAAATTTAATATAAATTTTTGTATATTACAGTTGTCAATAGCTTATGTAGACAGACAGACTATCAATAAAAATGTTTTACATGCCTGATGATGAAGTTTTTTAATTGTCATAATAAACAATGGGTAAATACATATTTACCCATTGCTTGTCCACTTTTAAAAAAAAATATCTTTAATCCTTTGAGTGTAAGTCCACCCACTCATTTACTTTTGCCCATGGTTAGATAACTTACTAACCTGATATATTTTTGGTGAAAATACATCTTAGCATCTGAGGATAAAATTAATCTTTGCTAGTAGGAACTGTGCAGGTAGAATAGAAAGAGGATTAACCAAAGTTTGTTTTCTAATGTAGAAGGAAATGTTGCAGTGAAAGAAACAAGCAAGTGTACCTTTGCGCCATGTGCTAGCAGAAGGGCAACGAGTTCAGGACGTAACTGTCGGCTGGTAGCAATGTATTCCGGCAGCACAGGCCGCACATCCTCTGCCAGGACATTAGGGTCTGCGCCTGCCTTCAGTAAAAGCTTTGTCAGCTCCCCAGCACGTGGCACACCCTCTGAAAGTGCTACGTGCAGTGCAGAACCCACTACTGGACAGCATGCATTCACATCTGCACCTGTAATATATTACAAATTCCACCCATTACCTATTTATCTGCTACTAACATTCAAAGTAAAATTTAGTAAAATTTTCATCAAACAAAGAAAAAGAGGCACCGTGATACTTTTGGTTAACTGTATTTTATCACACTTGTATATGTAAATGCTTCCAGGATACTTTGTTGAAGAAATAGTTTCAGATACCTTATTCTTACTTCAAATAATGGTCATAATCTATCCACAATGTGGATGTATTAGTTTCTTCCAATCAACATCATCATTTCCTTCATTTAGAACAATCAGCATTTATAATTGGGACACTGTTGATCAAACAATTCAAAATATAAAGCTAACTCCTTCAAGTAAATCAAAAGTTTCCCAATACACAGACAAATAAAGGAGTAATGATGCATAACACTATCTGACTCTCGGGGTAGTATTGCTTGATTGTTCATAAATTATTAATAAGTTCATGATGAAAACATCAATGTGTACCCAAAGAAATAAAAAATGCTTCCAGAGCTAACTGATTTGTTTTAGTTATGATTTTGATAAAGAAAGGGGGTTTACAATAACTGCAAATCACAAGGGGTTTCATTCTATTTCTTTTTCTGTTCTTTCCTTTCATTTTTCTTAAAAAGGGGCAACTAGTCATGAATGCTTTCCTTATATCATTGTTACTTCCACAGGCATATATCAGATTTTACTCAATTCAAAATATAGAATGTTATAAGTAAAAACTATTGTATTACCAAATGGTAGAAGAGAAATTTTTACAATAAATTTATTTCCTTGCCTGTAGGTTGTACAGAATTGGAACATTTTCACATTTATAATCTCTATAAATTCTCAACTATTTTAACAACATACATAGTTATTACATCTAAATTAAACAATTAATACTTAAAATATGTCTACTTTCTAAAACTAATTTACATATGTTCAATGGTTATGACAGAAAGTCTATCATACATTAAAATTCTCTTATGGAATATAGTACCTTATCAGCTAAATAAATTTTTATTTCCTTTTGAATTCTACACCACTTAACAATTTGATTTTCCTTAGGGATTTTGTTA
>JARYHS010000194.1:0-15967 GCA_031002005.1 Vandiemenella viatica | reverse complement strand
TATGTTAGCGAACGTGCCACAGAATACTTGCCTATGATTACAAATATATATTTAAATGAAATAAAAAAATATATAACACAGTTTACTTATAATCAAATAGTAATAAAGCTTCAGTGAGACCTTTGCAGAGGTTTTTGAGCTGATATATTCTAGATTGCTGTTGTTAGTGTGTCACTTTGAGGCCCTCGGGCCTGCGATTGGTCAGTCTTGTTATAGACAGATGCTAGATATGCAAGAAAAAGAATTAAAAATTGTACCAAAAAAGTCGACATGTGGTTTATGATAAACATGCCACATACAACTAGCCCTCCCCGGGTCATAATATTTCAAGTTGCTATAGTTTTTTTTTTATAAAGTAATTATAAATTTTGGTTATCTAGTATTAATGATTCAAGTTAATGATGAAGTCTTGTTTCTGGAGTTAGAGAATTTTATTGTTGTCGCGGCGTAAAAAGACTGTCTAGCTTTCCAGCTTCAGAACAATTCACTCGTCACGTAGCTATAATACATTCAGTGCAGTCTGCGGGAAGTTGTTGAATAGTGAAGACATAGTGTAAGGTTATAGAGTGCTGAAACAGGGGCCTCCAATTGAATGTTTGAATGGAATTAAAGATGTATAGATGAGTTGAAAAATATTGATAGTAAAGAGGAAATTTGTGAAGACTTTGTAATTTTGCTTTGCTTTGCGACGAGTTCATAATAAATCAAGTTAAGTGTGTATCGTATTATTATTTGTACAATAATAATACCTTCACTGAAATATTTAAGAGAAAGAACTTAATTGAGAGAAGAAATAGTTAACTTTGTTTTGGTAAAAGAAGAGTGGAGGCAACAACCTGCTCATACAGAATAGGACCAACTGTTAGAAGCGTGGTAGGGATGTTGTAGGTTCAGACAGCTGACATACAGGTTCATTACAATAAATTTGAGGATCTAATATTTAGAAGCGCAGAAGAGTGTATGCCACTGGTCAACTCCGGAATGAAGAGGCCTGGGAATAAAAAACGTTGGTAGTACAGTGAATGCTCAGAATCGACGGTCTGAAACATATAGCTATCAAAGAAAATAGACTCCGATCGACCTTGGAAAAAGTATTTGCAGCGCTCAGCTAAGAACGGCTGAGGCAAGAAAAATTATCCGACCGTTAAAGCTACATAGCTGGCAAATCTCTTGCTCTCACATTGAAGATCGTATGTCTTCTCTAATAAAGGTATGGAGGAAATTATGTAGGGACAGTGGTGACAGGATGTTTGCTAACAGAGTCGACACTGGCAAAGAAGCAGTGTAATCCTTTCTAAGCTCGACTGCACTTCTGTACGTCCCATTAAATATGGAACCTGACACACAAAACGATTCTAACGCAGATACTACTCAGTCGGGGGAATTTCCTTTTCAGATATCAAAATTGTAATGTACCCTAAAGAAGAAAGATGCAGCATTAGGAATGGGCAAGATCACTTATTCCATGACCAAATATCTCCCGAAAAAGCGAAACAAGTTCTCCTGTTATACGACATACTGGCAGCTGCTTCTGTATCATATCAGCAAAGTGGGGGATGTTGTTATCATACCTGCGCCAAAACCAAATAGAAACAAGTATAAAGTATCGTCCTACCTTCTACTATATCTTCTCCTATTTTCATCAAAACTGATGAGTGGTATGATCATAAAACAAAACTGAATGTTATATTGAACACTATAGGCTGCTTGGTGATCGAAAGATGGGATTCGACAAAGGCGACGGCACCATGGATAATTATAGTACCTTGTTAAGAGAAACTTCCTTCTTCCCCCTTCTTGAAATCAAGAATGCCTGCAATAATGTACAGATAAATATTTTTTGTAAAGTAATGAAAAATATAGGTCTTGCAAAAATACTTTCTCCGTAGTGTTTTCGTGAAGTATACAAGTGCAGTTACAATTGGTACCGGGCCATGTTGTAGTGTTGGGATGTGAGGCTGCAGACAGAACAGCACGTCGTCAACTTACTGCTGCAGAAACAGAGAAAGGGTTTGGCCCTACACTGAAGTCTAGGGCATTGCTATCAGCATTGTTAAGGCAGAAAGGGAGAAGTGGTGGCTTGCCGACTGCAAGGGAAAGTGACTTTGGTGTTGAGCCATTTCCAACAACATCGACAGCAAGCCATCGTACGTTCAGAAAGATTTGAACAGGAAAGAAATTATAATGATCAACAAACTTAGGACAGGGCAGTCTCTCAAAAATACATTATTCGCAGATGTGCTCTACTTGTAAATCGGTGGACGATATTTACCATTTCACGCTGAAATGCACGCAATATCAATCGACAGTAAAACAAAAGACGGTCTAAATATAACTGATACAACCTCTCTGATGAGATCTCTCTGAGTTCCAAACGAGAAAATAGTTAAAATAGATCCACGTATGTTATACGAAATAAAGGTATAATTTCAAAATTAAACGCGTGTATTACGATGCTACTGGCGTGTTTAGTCCGCGGCTAAATCTATAAATAAATAAAAGCAAAAAAGTCACTTTTATTGCATGTTTTCTTGTTATTACTGTGAGTACTTATTACGATGTGCATATGCTATCAATGTGATACATTTTATTAAAACCGATATATTGTTTTGAGATAGGTTGCATTAATTCGTTTTATCTTAGGGAGATACGTAACATATAGACATAAAAAGTATTCTAATAGTTAACCGATGACATAAACAATCACGTTGTGTTGTGTCCTCGGAAACTGATCATTGGATTTTACGTGATGTTTGTACAAAGAGAAAGAAAATTCAAAATTTACTTCTCTATCCTTATTACCATCGGGAAGAAAGTAACTTACCTGGATGAAAAGCATTCATTAATCCATTACAGCAGTGGTGACTATAAGTAAGTTTTGTCGAGAAACGTTATTTTTGGATGAGGTGTGCACAGATGAGCAGGCACACAGACGTACAAAACTTAAAAGTTAGGTTGTTTTGATATCTATGCCTTCAGTAAATAACAATTAGTCGTTATGAGAAAAAAGGTACATACTGTAACGAGACTGCTGTGCCATACTCGTACAATGTTTAAATAATAATAATTAATTTTTAAGAAGGATTGAAATATTTGCTTGAGAAGCAGAACGGCAGTTTTACATAGTCGCGAGGAAGGCCACCTGTAAGTGGACTTCCTTGTACATGAGCTGAGTAAACGGCCTTCACAATGCGGTGAAGCGGAAAGAGACGCATATCTGCAGCCAAGTGCAGGTTTACCTTCCCTTCCCAAATCAAGTAAACGATTTGGCTGGACAATCTTTTGTTTTCGTCACTTGAGAAATCCCCGCACGCAATTAGAAATTTTGGTAGTGGAAATCAGAACGGATACGGTCGAGCGGTTCTGAAACGAGACTGTTATGGCAAATTCAAGTATGAATCACGTGATTGAGGACTCCCCTGCAAAACGCCCAATCAACGTTGCTGTTACAAAATAATTTCTGGCTGTTTGGGATATTCTGTGTCCGCATATCTTACGGGACCACGGATTGGAGTTCGACGAAGCTGGAGGGGATTCCGACAAGACACGTTTTCCTGGGGTGTTCCGTCGGTGACTTCCTGACGGAGAGGTCACGCCTCGCCATGACATCACTGTGTTGTTGGTGATTTCGATAACCACCAGACATTAGCGGGTAGCCAGGCTATCTGTTATAGTTATCCACGAGCACCGTTTCAGCCATATCTGGGCGTATGGTATCCTTGCTGCTGTCTGGAGGAAGCGTTCGTTTCTTAATGTGCAGACGCAACGCCATCGCTATTATTCACAGACACCTGTCGCCGCTACAGTAATGGTAAAGACATTCTGCCAATAAAAAGAACTCAGTGTTGCACGTTCCTCTACCCGTCAACGCCTCTGAACAGAGTATCACTCTCCAAGAATCGTTCTGAGCCGTGATAATAGCCGCGAGCAACCGATTCAATTTGGGGAGACTGTCATAATTTTCCTATCGATCAGAAGGTAGTATTTTGATTAAGTCAGAGACTTAATGACGCCCAAGTTTAATTAAAATGCAGATATTTGTTTCGGTAAGCTTGTATTTGTGAGCAGCTTTATAAATTATTGTATTTTTCGTGTTAGCTTCCAATGTCCAATTTTCATGTTAGCTAAATTTAACCATGACATCGTGCATAAATTTCACGTAAATATTTCATTGTTGTTTGTTTACTATTAACGTTTTATGACTCACGTTGTAAGACTCGGTGTTGATTTTGGTTGACCCCTTGATCATTTATGTATTAAAAATAACTGTTAATACTCCGATGGCTGTAGGCCTTCAAAGTTAATCTAGTAAATATGTCAGTGATGTTAGTGAAATGATACCTTACCATTTTGCACCCACTTCCTATTTAATAAATCAAATATTTAATTGATAAAATCAATAAATTATTAATATTAAAAGTAATCAGAAGGCAAGCGTGGAATGCTAAACAATTACGTACATATCCCAAACATCGAAAAAATTACTATAGACCAATTTTTTTAAAATCTTTTGGTTATATTGCAATTCAGTTCTCTAAAGGCGTGCACTATCGCGCACACTACGGCGGGCCGCATCGCGTCGCATCACATCGCATAAATGCATCACGCGCACGCTACTGCAGGCCACGTCGCATCGCGTCGTGTCGCATCGCATTGAGCGAAAATGCAGCAACGCACATCTGCACGCACACACATCAGAGCATTTTCTGCTTTTATATTTTTGAAGCAGTTGGGGAGAAGGGTTTGTCGTTTGACATTTCCTTCAGTCATTTCAAGGTGTTGTTCTTTACTTATAGTATGTCTTATCTTTCGCTCATGTGGTATCAATTTCTAGTCAATATTGACAGTGGTCTCTTGTGCCTATCAAAGGCATCGTAATATTGTCCTAGGTTGGCAATGAGAGGGTTAGTGGATTTCCTTGCAGCTCTATAGAAAGCGGTGGTTATTTGGATTATCCTTTCTTTTATGTACGGAACACCTGCAGCTGCATGCAGGTCGGCTGTGGGAAATCTGGTCGGCACATGGAGTGCTCGCCGGAGTGCTCTATTCTGCAATACTTGCAGACGGTCCAATCCAGTCTTGGAAGCGTATCCCCATACAGGACACGCATATTCCATCACGGGACGAATCAGACTGCAATACACACTGACCCCGGTGTTGGCTGCCAATGAGCTGTTAGTATTGAGGATGGGATACAGCTCACGCAGTCTCGCTGCTACTTTCAGTCGAACATCCTCGATGTGGCGCCTCCATGTAAGACGGGAGTCTAACGTCACACCGAGGTACTTGACGGTGGGTGACCACGCGATGATTTCACCGTTAAGATGTAGGTTTGGATTTCGGTCCCGCTGTCTGTTGCGCTTCCCGAGGCGCCTCGTCAGCATAATTGCCTGGGTCTTAGCTGTATTGAGGGTTATTCGCCAGCGTCTTGCCCATGCCTCAGTTTGTTGAAGAACTGCTTGGAGCCGTCTGATGGCTTCAGTTTTGTATTTGTGGGCGGTGAAAAATGCTGTATCATCAGCATATAGAGCTGTGCGGACGTTTGCCGGAGCCGGGATATCAGAAGTGAAGAGATTATACAGCACTGGGCCAAGTACTGACCCTTGTGGTACTCCTGCGTGAATGGGGCGGCGTGTGGATAGGTCATTACCAACCCTCACTCTGAATTACCTTCCAGAGATGTAGCTGCGGATGAGTTTAACTAGTGGGCCGGGTAGTCCCTGGTTGTACAGTTTATACAGCAGTCCGCTGTGCCAGACCGAATCGAAAGCCCGCGCCACGTCAAGCAGGACCAGTGGGCAATAGCCTCTGTAGTTAAATGTAGTCGTGGCGCGTTCAACTATTCTTAGGATTTGTTGAACAGCTGAGTGACCCCTCTGAAATCCAAATTGGAAATTGGGTATGATGTTTTCCCTTTGTATGTGGGCATCTAGGCGTTTGAGTACTAGTCTCTCGAAGACCTTGCTCAATGATGGTAGTAGGCTTATGGGCCTATAATTCTGAGGGAATATTCCATTTTTCCCCGGTTTTGGAACTCCAACCACAATAGCTTGCTTCCAACATCTAGGATAGTGCTGGGTGCGGAGGATCAAGTTGAATACTTTTGTTATGTATTCAATGGCCAGAGGTGGTAGGTTCTTTAGCAGTTTGTTACCCAATTTGTCATTGCCGGGTGCCTTTTTGGAGTTTAGTGTGTTGAGTGTATGCCGGACTTCTTCAGCAGTAATTGCCTCAATTTCATACCCCTCATCGTCAGCGGCGAGAAAGCGTGCCAGTCTTCTGTGTATCCCTGCTGATTCTTCCTCGACGTTATCTTGCGCGGGTCTGAACTGCTTTTCAAAATGGTCGGCTAAAGCGTTAGCCTTGTCCACGTCACTGAAAACTAGACCTCTTTCGCCGTGTAGTGGAGGTAGTCTAGTGCGTCGTTTAGTGAAGCGGCGGGTCTCGTTCCAGAGGTTTCCGTCGTTCGCATTATATTGAGGGCTGCCAGGCGCGCTGACCATTCCCTGTTCCGATGCTCTTGGAGAGCCGCTTTCAACTCCCGTTGCAGGCGGTTGAGGAGGCGTCTGGTGTCAGGTTGCCTCGTTAGCCTCACTCCTTAGCCACTCTGTTTTTGTTCCTGATCTGTGCTAACAGGTGCGGTGGAAGTTGTCGTGACTGGTGTCTAGTTATTGGAGGGAGCGTCGCAGAATTTGCAGCGTCAAGTATGATTGATGTGACCTGTTTTCTATCTGCCTCTATTTGTCTTTCGTTCAGTGGGTGCAGACGGTGAATGGATGTTGTGACTTCTTCTCGAAACAGTTCCCAGTTTGTCCGATTGTAGTCGATTAGGTTTGGTATGACTTGTCTCCATGAACCAACATCAATGTCCACCATAACTGGGGAGTGGTCCGATGAAAGGTCTGTTCATGGTGTAGGCAGAGGCGAAGCCAGTGATGCCTCGGGTGATTACGATGTCTAGAACATCTGGACGATTTACACTCCTTGGGTGGTGCGTTGGTTCGTCTGGGCCACAGACCTGGAGGTTGTTCCTGACGCACAGTCTATATAGTTGATTCCCAGCAGGATTGCTGACCCGTGACTTCCATGCAGGATGCTTGGCATTGAAGTCACCGCCAATAAGGAGCTCGCCCCTAAGGGTGAGCAGTTGGCGGATATCATCTTCTATTGGTGCTCTCCGTGGGGGTCTATAGGCTGAGATGACTGTGACCAGTCCCGATGTGGTTGCCATTTCTATTGCCGTTGCTTCAATTATTTGCAGTGGTGGAGTGTGTACCATGTGGTGAGGGATGCCTCTTTTAATGTATATGGCCACTCCTCCTCCCGCAGTAGGTCTGTCATGACGGTAGCATAGGTAGTTGGCTACCGTTGCCCTGAGACCAGGTTTTAGGTGTGTTTCGGCTACAAGACATATGTCCACGTTCTCTTCACGTAGGAATTGCCGAAACTCGCCGAGTTGTTGGAAAATGCCGTCGGCATTCCATATGCATATTGATATGCCATCTATGTTAACTCTGTCCATGACTGGTGTGGGAGTTCTGTGGAAGGTCGGCTCGGTGAGCTGTCGTTATTGCGGATTTAATACCCGCGGCCAGTTTGATCGAACTTTGTCAGTAGTGTCGTTAACATTGTCAGAAGCGACCCAACAATGTCGAACAGACGATCTATAGCTGCTCCTCCCTCATTGATTTTTGTGGGGAGTGGGTGGTGCTGTTGGTGGTTTTGCCTTGCTTGAGTAGTCAAGTCTTGAGTTTCTGCCGCTGGTGGCAGTGCTTCTTTAGGGTCTCGCGACTGGCTAGTAGTTGCCTCCGCGTATGAGGTCGTTGGAGTTGTTTTCTTTGACGGTTTGGTGTTGTTCTTCTTGGGTCCTTGTGCCTTTTCCTGCGGGATTTGGCGCTTTGGTGGCTTCTGAGATGTCTTGGATGACTTCTGAGACGTCGTGGAGGTTGCGTTATTGTCGCCCCGTCGTGGTTGGTTTTGCTCTGTGGTGGGTTTGTCAGCCAGTGGCTGGGTGTTCCCGGAATCCTGTTTTTTCTTTTCCTCGCGTTGCTTTTGCGCGTTGGCAGCTTGTTCTGCAGCGACCCCACGCTGCCTGTCCCTTGCCCGTTTGAAGGCAACGCAGCCTTTATAGCTGGCCACATGCTGGTCACCGCAATTTGCACATTTGGGACTGCCCTCCCCCTTCTTTAGAGTGCAGTCGTTTGATAAGTGTGCTCCTGCACACTTTACACACTTTGAGGGCATGTTGCAGTGGCGAGCGACATGTCCTATGGCCTGACAGTTGAAGCATTGGACTGGGCCATTGGAGGATCTCAGTTTTTCAACTGAGATGCGCAGTGACATAAGAGACTCCATTTGAAAGATTTTTCTATTTTGGGGCCTGTCGGGCATGACCACCAAGAAGAGTGGCATAATGTCTGAAGTGCCAGGTCTCTTCAGCTGGGCCACTGTGCGTATGTCAAGTCCGAGATCTTCAAGCTCTTCCTTGATATCATCAGTTGGCAAGGTTGAGGGCATCCCACGGAGGACGACCTTCAGTATCTTCTCGGCAGCAGAAGGGAAGGTATAATAGGGTATGCCCTTCCTCTGCAACGCTGCGGTCACCTTAAGGTAGTGGTCGGTCGAACTGAAGGTTAGCTTGACCTTATCGCCTCCGGCCGACTTGGCTTGGAAGGGTTGATTTTCCAGAGTGCCTTTGATCATTTGGTACAGTTCCTTATAACTGTTTTGAAATTGTACCACAATAGGAGGAATCAATACTTTGATTGCTGCTGCTGTGTAGCTGCTGCTGTTGTTTTGTATTTGCTGTTGCTGCTGCTGTTGTTGCTGCGGCTGCTGTTGTTGCTGCTGCTGTGGCTGTATTAGCTGCTGCAACTGCTGTTGTTGTTGCTGCGGCTCTTGTTGTTGCTGCTGCGGCTGCTGTTGTTGCTGCTGCGGCTGCTGCTGCTCAGGTCCTTCCTGGTACAGCACGTCATATCTGTTTCTAAGTTCTATTCTGCCGGGGTCGAGTGTCGGCGGAGGCTTGTTCGTGCGTCGCACCTGCGTGAACCCTTCGCCGTCCGGTTTATCTCCGGCTGAGCTCGCTTTTCGGTGTTTGGTCGTAGATGTTCCACGATACTGCAGTGTGGCGGATGGTTCTGGGAAAGAGAAGGCACCTGTATTCTTTTTTCCCGCCTTTTTGTCTTTGCTGGTGGTGGCGAGCTGCGACACAGGGATGCTGATTTTACTGTGGATGGCTCTCTTCTCACTCCTTGACAACTTTTTTTTTATTTTTTTTTATTTAATTTATTGGCATTTGGGCTGCGCACCCATACAGCCATGTACAGGTTACATGGATACTACAATGTTATGGTACAGTCCATATAATAATCATACAAGATCAGCTGCAGTGAGAGTATTATCCTCTAATTAAATCTAGACATTTTATAGGAAGTGGTTCGACATGTACAGGGGTAAGATATTACAGTTAGCTTTGACATCTGCGTAGGCTACTTTGGCTTATACATGATGATACAAACGGGGGTTGTTTACGATATACATAACTTATAATTAGCTCTAATTCATACATAACATAAGTGAAGGAGCATCCTCGACAACTTTGCTTTACCACAGAGGAGCGGTGAGGTACACCTCTTGTTTCCACGGGAGTCGTGTCCTTGGGCAGGCCCGGTTGTCGTTGGCGTTGTGTGAATGGTCTCAGTTGTATCCATACACGAGTCCGAGTTCGGTTGCCAGGTCGTCGTACCATGTTCCGTAGCCGTCCGATTCATATCCGTTGCCAAGTCAGTTTCCGATAGCCGGGTCGTCAACGTGGCCGCTTCTGCCGCCGGCAAAGCCGAGTGCGGTGGGGCACTCGACCCGCCCGACGCGACAGCGCGGCAAGCACTTTCCTTGTCGCACATCTAGACTTAGCGGATGCCAACACGGAACTTCTGACTGTACTATGAAGTAGGCAGTCTCTGCAATGGAAAAATATGCAGAAATTTGTTATAGCCTAATATATAGCACGTGATTAAAAGAACGTGTGTGATGGAGGAACGAACAAGAAGACGAGAAGCCATCTTGTTTTGCAGCAGCAATATTTAGTCGGCCGGTCAGTGTAGGTGTTTTTAGAAAAGTTATCAGTAGCGGGGATGCAGAAAAGAAAGCAATCGTTGTAACTTGTTTTATACTAGTGAAACATGAAGGTGGCAAGACGAACCGGTGTTGAAAATACTAGATGCCGATCATCTAGATAAATGAGGAATGTATGTTGTACATACGATGTTTTCAGGTGGTGAGACAGCCCCAAGGTTCAGCTTGCAATCTATTAAGGATTGGAGTCCGTTAATTATTGATGAACTTGTGATGCGGTCTGGTACCAGTTCATACTGAATGAATTTTCAATAAACTTTCGTGTAAACTGTAACTGGATTGGTTTTCTTCTTTAAATTATTAACAGATCATACATTCATTTTGTGAGAACTGTTGCAGACAGTAACTATAAACTTTTCCTAAATAAGGCATGGCGACCGTTTAACATTGTAATTAATACTTTGACTCGTAAACCTGCTAGTACGAGGGTGGTCTGAAAAATTTCAGGCCTCAACATGAAGATGGCAGCACTCGTAAATAAAAGCTAGTGAATTTCGTTGTTTATCTGTTGACAGCTACTCATCAAAGTTTCAGCCATTTTGGACGCGTAGTTGTTATGTAACAGTCGTTTGAGTGAGTTGATGTGAGTGTTTTTTGTGAAAATTGACAAAATCGAGTATCGAGCTGTCATTAAATATTTTTTTGAAAGGCAATACGCCTACGCAAATCAAAGAAGAGTTGGATTCTGTGTATGGGGACTCTGCACCATCACTTAGCACAGTGAAATTTTGGGCAGCTGAATTTAAACGTGGCCGTAAGCGCTTGGGAGACGATGAACGTTCAGGACGTCAAAAAACTGCAACTACCAACGAAAACATCACCAAAGTTCACCAATTGGTGCTAGACGACCGCCTAATTAAAGTGAGAGAGATAGCAGAGGTTATGAACATTTCAAAAGAACGTGTTTGTTACATATTAAATCAACATTTAGGTATGAGAAAGCTGTCCGCGCGTTGGGTGCCGCGTTTGCTCACATTAGACCAAAAACGTGTTCGAATCATTGGCGGATCCAAAGGGGGGAGGGGTCATGGGGGTCATGACCCCCCCCCCCCCCTGGGCTCAGCCTCTGATAATATTTTTAATCTCACTGATTGTAATTAAACAAGATTACTTTGAATAATGGATGGCCAGATCTCACAAAACATACACGACAGTCACAATGCGGATGTATGCTGTTTATAATTTATGTTGTATCCGATCGGTCATTGTGAACTGAATATTGTGCACGCAATTGCAACTTTTGATTTTGCCGCGTCGCGCAGCGCGTCGTACTATTCGTTCGCGGCTGCGCGTCCGATGTTCGGTGACGTCACAGCCGCGTAGCTCCGTCGCTTCTCGCCACTAAACCGTTTGATGTATTTACATAAATATTGTCATTTTTGCTTAGTTATGGACGGGTGTTTTTTACTACAGGATGCAGCGAAAAATGTGATTGTGCGGGTGTGTCGAAACGTAATGCATGTAGTGGTTTATTTAGAAAGATAGATTCATTCTTTTACGAAGAAACCTAGGTTTGAGATTGATAAACACCCAAAACATTTACCTATACTGAGCACTAATGCATATGTGTGCTGCCGATGCTTCAACAACTACATTAACTTAGATGAAGAAGAAAATATTACTCCTGCTGAAGCTGTTCTATGCTTGCCGATTTCGTGTACGTCGACTTCCAGTTCTAATCAGATAAAAAGTTTGCTTTCTCAATCGAAATTTTCCTCAGATATTGGATGGTTTGTAAGAAAATACCTAGACGTTTCAACAAGAGCTATATTGATCGACAAACATTAGTTGCCTTCTCAAATTTATATTTTCCCACACTGTGTTGTAATAAATAAATATATATATATATATATTAGAAGTCACACATTGACAAGTTTCACTGGCTTGCTTTATCGCATAAAGACCAAGACCTTTACAGAAAATATTATGTTTTATTTACAGTAACGCCCTTGAGTTGCCACACAGTCAAAAACACCTCTAAAACGATTCATAAAAGAACCATTAATAGCTTTCGATGATTTTCTTGGTAAAAATGGTGTGTCGCTAACTCACCAGCGAAATAAATACCACGAAATAACTGTCGAAGCTGGAAAAAGCTTTTCAAAACTGAAAACCAAATTTAGCAGTCAAAAAATGACAAAAGTTAATGAAAATAAAGTAAAGCTTACGACCAATTGCCAAAACGATAATTTTTTGTGTTCATCAAGATATATCGTTACGTGGTCATCGCGATGAGGACAAATTTTTCGATAAAGAAGCAAGTAACAACAGCACGGTAGTCGATGAAGGAAGCACTTTTAAAATTCCGTGTAGAATCTCGTGACATAGCATAGCAGCATCATTTAGAGACTTCTAAGTCTAATGTAACATACATCAGCAAAATTGTGCAAAATTTTTGATTGATGTTTGCGATGAAATCATTAGGAAAGTATTTTACTGAATGTGAATGTAACTAAATACTTTTATATTTTATTCGATGAAACAACAAACATAACACATATCTCACAGCTCAGCCTTTCATTTAAATACATACTCAATGGTATAATAAAGGAAGTTTTGTGACTTTCTGTGATGCTTACGATACGCCTAGATGTGATGATAACGATCTAGGCGATATGGAACTTGCGAAAATAGTTGCAAATTTTATATGCTGAACAAGCAACAGTCCTGTTCTTAATAACATGTCATCTATGTCATCCAGCCATTTCTTGCCGTTAGTAACTAGGACACAATGAAATTGCCAATTCATCCACTAAAAGGAATTAATTTTTTTTAAGAATTTGGAGCTACAATGCAAGGTATCTGCGAGACGCGTTGGGTTGAGAGGCATAATGGCCGTCTACAATTTCATGAGACAGTGAAAATTTGTAGCGCTCTGGAAAGATTTCTACATGGCAAGACAGCGAAAATGCTAATGACGCGTGTTGCTTACTGCAAACATTGTTCAATTCAGACTTTATAATATTATCTATCTGTTGAGCGGGGTTTTAGGTAGGTACCTAAATATTTTATTTATTACCTTATGTATGTACTAATTCATGAAAGCAAAAATTTAATAACTTACTAGCAATTACCACGACTTCGTATGTATGGAAGTGTCTTATAGTGTAAGAGTTTTCTTTAACAATAATTACGGTAATAATAAAAATACGGCAATAATGAAAATTTATTTACGTCCTAAATGAAAAAGCAATTCCATATATTTATCCTCCAAAAAAGTCAAATCATTTTCTGTTTCGATATTGGTTTAATTTTGACGATATATTGATTACACCAATTACTTCTGCTTTAATATAAGAATTTGTGTGGATTAAAACTAATCTTACGTGGTATCACTTAAGATCGTCAGGACTTATTTTTAATTTCCTAAGCTTTCTCTGACGCCATATTACTGATTTCAGCCGCAAGTAATTAGTTCTAACCGAACAACTTTCGATCACAATACAGAGAATGTATTGATGCACGTGTGAGAGATATTTCTGAGAACGTTTCAGCAATTGGAGGGAATGCACAAGTACAGTAGAGTCAAGGTGGGAAGAGTTCAAGGAAATAATAAGAAAGGGGGAAAAATATTTATTCCGAAACAAAAAATAGTGAACCAGTGTACTGTAATAGGGAGGTGAGGGTGTTAAAGAGGTTGGTAAGAAGAGAATATAACAGAGTTAAGGGGCAGCAGGTAGTAGGGAATATTTAAAAACAACAAACAAGTACTTGATAATAGCTAAGAAGGTGGCTAAAGATGGGTTTATGAAGAGTATTGTCAGAGCAGTGGGACCATTGACTGATGCATCAAGAAATTTCTATGGCTATGTTAGAAAACAGACGGGAAGGGAGGGTGTAGAGACGCTTATAGATAAGGATGGAGAAGAAGTTACTGAAGATTTTAAAAAGGCAGAGATTATAAGTAACTGGTTTAGTGAACCATTATGGACAGTGAATCAGAAAGGAGGGGGTGGGGAGGAAATCGGATAACGAGCTTAAAAACAAATTAGAAATGAGCAGACTAAAAAATTGAATTTCATCCTGAGAATATCATGGAGGAACTAAGAAGGCTGAAATTTTTTAGGGGCTGTGTAGACATCTTAAAGATAGTCAGATGTGGCATTGTACCTTATCTAGAAATATTTAAATGAGTCTGGATCCTTTATGCGTACCAGAGGACTGAAAAAGTGCGATAGTAGCGCCGGTACATAAAGGAGGAGTAAGTAATAGAGTCGAAAATTATAGGTCAATCAGTTTGAGATCAGTGGTAGGTAAATTAATAGAGAAATATATGTGAGGAGTCACGGAGTGTAAGTGGTTTTCAAGTACCCTTTAGGAAAGATTATTCATGCGAAACTTGGTTGGTGGTATATATGCAAGATATTTCGGATGAAATGGACAAGGGAGGACAAATTGACAGTGTAGCACTAGATCTTTCAAAGGCTTTTGACAGAGTGAGCCACAAAATGATAGGAAATAAGGTAAAAGCTATTGGAATGGATGAGAAAGTGTATGGTGGGTAGAAGAATTTTTAAAAGGTAGAAAACAAAAAGTTAGCTTAGGAAATGCAGCATCAAAAGCAGTGGAAGTAAAAATGAAAGTGCCACAGGTAATGTATTGGAACCATTGCTATTCATTATTCTGATGAATAATTGTGTTGGTTTACTACCAGAATTTGTATTGTCTGCGGATGACATAATGCTATATAAAAGGATAAAAACGGAAGAGGACTGCGAACAGCTGCAGGGTGATCTGGACAGGATACCTAGTTGGGTTGGTAAACATGAGATAAGATAAATGCAATGAAGTATAGTCTACAAGCCGTATACTGATGATGAGGCATTGAAAGATATTGGCATTAGAATTAAAAGTAATGCATGTATGGGAAAAGATAACGTGACTACAAGCTGACACTCGATTTCAGGCACAAAGGTGTAGGAAGATTCTGTTTTTAGGTAAGGGTGTCAGGGATTGGAATAAGTTACCAAGAGAAATAATGAATAATTTACAAAAAAGTTGAAAGAATTTAAAGTTGAAATTTGTAGAGGGCAAATGTAGGTGGGTGCATGAAAAGACTAAGAAGGGTGCGTAAGGAAATTGCTACCAGAGTGTGCACTCCATTGCAATCAAAATTAAATTAAATTAAGCACCTTCGATTTTCGAACGGCAGTATTAGTGGAGGTTGTGGTTACTTTGAAATGTAGCCTGGACAGAATGACTGCTGCCACGTTTTGTTAATGTATAAGGCACGATGGATTTAGTTCTGTAATTCGCGTGATGTAGCATAAGATTTTAGGATTCCTAGTTGATTTTTTTAATTTCGTGGTTCCTTATTGCTTTCGTCAAATAGTACGTAAGTAATTCGAAATTCGAACTTTATGACGATTTAAACTACAATCTAAAATGTACATTACAAAATCAAGGTTATGAACGTTACTTAATAACAACTGCGACTGCAACTACGAGAAAATAAATTCCCTGGTCACTGTATTCAAACCTTCCTTTCTGTCGGGCTTCGTATCAAGCTGACATGTAATCACCGTTTTACTTTTTGCCGCAAGAGCAAAATTTCCTACTCCGGAGCTACTAGTTTATCAGTTGCATTAATTTTCAGGCTTTTAAATGAATAGCATCATTGAATATGTTCTTGCTCTGGTCTCTGAAAAGCAATGAGTAAATGTGACAGTACTGGCTAGGAAGTTGAAGGTTTTTAGTGCTGGTAAAATGCGAATTAATAATGACTTTTCCCAAACTAACTATTCATTTTAAGATTCTTATTGCGTTTAAGATTTTTACCAGTTTGATTCACGTATTATGTTTATTTTAGTGTACAAAACTGAGAACTATATAA